>JAIUSX010000457.1:0-130140 GCA_026573805.1 Hesperophylax magnus
TGGAGGCGAGTACGCCCCTCGCCAACAAATCAAAAATAGCCGCTTCAGCATCGTTCGATACGGTAACGTGGGAAACGACAAGAAGTCGCAAAGCGTCGACTTGACGAAAAAAGATCTCTTCAAGAGTCTGGAGAAATCTGCTTCGGAAAGCACAATCGACATGAAAAGCCGGGACAAGAGCATGGAAATTGATGACATTGCAAGCTTGAAAAACATCGACGTTATTATGATCACAGATTCGGAAGGAATCGAAGATTCCGGCAAGCTGAAACGAAAGATTTCCAACCAAGTGGATGTAAAAATTGATCCGGTTAACGTGATGGATATTAAACACGACTGCTTGCTTGGCGCCATCAAAAAGAATAAAAGCGAATCCAGTTTGGACAGTCCCGATTTAGAAGTCTCTCGATTGATGAATCAGTCGAAACCACAGTACGACAGCACCTCCAGTCTGGATATCTCCGGGAGTTCCATGGAGTCACTCAACACCATGGAAGTCGAAACTGTAAAGATTGTAGAAGACGCAGCAGCTTTGACGATTGGCGATTCTGCGTTTGAAAAGAAACAAGATCGCGTTGTGTTCTCTATACAGGATGACGATGACGAACCTTTCTTGGAAGGCGAACAGGATGTCTTTCCCGTACAGAATTACAAGAATCCGTTCATCTGCTCCATCGGGGAAAGTAGCGCCTTTAAAAACCATGGTAAAAAACTAGCCAATCTCTCGGCTTCTTCCAATGAAAGCAGCTTAGAGTCCAGCACGTTTGAAGCCGGCGTTGTTGTCCATCCTCCGTGTTCAAACCAGGGGAATCTGTTGAATTCTTCAGTCTCGTCAAATGAAAGCGTGTCTCCCAACATATTCGGCAAGTACATGAAACTGCACGGGTCCGTCACCAGTCTGGAGGCAAGCACCAGTTCGGTGGATTCGTTCCGGGGGCTCGGGACGTTCACCTTCCCGACGAGCGACAGCCAGCTCATGGACTCTGTCGATTCTGGAATCTGCCAATCGGAAACCAAAACTCACAACCCGTCGCTAAATGAATCGTTTTCGTCAAACGAAGGAACTCTTACGAGCAATTCAAACTTGAAATCCGCCTTCTTTTCGATGGGTCGAGGGTCCTCACTCTCCATCGAAAGTGACAACGGCAAAAGCACCCCCACAGAATGTAGCGGCGTCGAATTACCCCCTCGAAGGGTCACAAGTCTTCTAGACGTGCCTTCTGTCAAGACACAGCGCTCGAGGAAGATATCGTGGGTTGCCCCGACTAACTCTCCGCAGACATCAAAAAGAGATGAAGAACAAAACATGACCAAAGCCCCACTCACCCTCCCGGAAAAACTGTTCTACACCATCTTTCATCCAGGCAACTATTTTAAAACTGAGGATAAGAAAGGAAGTGATTCCAGCAACAGCTCTTCGCGGAGAGACTCTCAGACTTCGACGGGATCTACTTCCGGAAGTTCATTCTGGCCGTGGAACTTGGGAAGCGGCAGTTCCTCCACGAAGTCTTGCGAAACAAAAGCGTCCGCTGCCTTCGAGAGACTGAAGAAATACGGGGAGAGTTTTGACGCAGTTCTGCAGTTTGGAGATTCCGACACAAAGAAAATGGACACCGACAGAATAGAACCATTTGTGATACCCGAGAGAAAGGTTTGCGAGGCTATCGCTAAAATGCCCGTGGATATCCCCGGCACATCAAATGTGGTCGGTTTATCATCTAGTTTTGATTCCAAACATCTGAAAGGATATTTAGACTCTGAATACACAAATCAAACTATAACCGAATGTGTTGTACATCCATTTACGTCGTGCCAGATTTCGACAGATTGCACGGTGAAACTGCCAGAGCATAGAGACAGTGTTCGTTGCAATTGTACGTGCGACAACAGTGATAGAGTGGCAACAAGCGGCCTGAAAGATGTATTAAGTGATGACACAGAAAGAAAAACGAGAGTCGATACTTACGCCGAAATACTGTTGAAGAAAAATCACACAAAACGACACGATAATTATGTTTTAGCTGACGACGTAGAAGAATTCGGGACTCGGAATCCTGAGGAAATAGTTCAAATAGATGTACCGATGAAGTTAGACGATAATTTAGCGATGAAGACCTATAATGAGGTCACTGATGTACGATTGCTGCCCCCTGATGAAGTGCTGGAGAAGAAGTGCGCACAACTCGATGAAATTTTAGGCAAAGGCGACATCGATTTCATTTTTGATGAAGTAACAGAGACCACTCCGACTAATCTAAACCATTTGAAATTAGATGAAGTTTCTGAGAAAACACAGACTTGTTCGAGTGAATTTATTGTTCAGGAAGAGTCAATTATGCCGATATTTGATGCAATTTCTTGCACGGACACTTTACACACCGTGGAGGGTAAAAAATGTCAGTTTGATGATAAAAATCAGTGTGACGAAGAGTGTCAGTTTGATGAAGATTTAGATCGTGGAACAAGCAACAAAGCATCCAAAAGTACAAATAATACTAGTGTAGGAAATGAACTTAAAACAGAAAATGATCTCAGTGCAGCGCGTGCTCTGTTGGGCGATGTCGATCGTCGGAACATTTACAGAATTGTCAGCGATGTGTGCGAGCAAGCCGAGTCGTTTGTGGCCGCAAGGCGCGGCCAACTCTCTCCCGTCCCAACCTGTGATAAACTAGCGCAATTGGAAAAAGCGACGGTGGCGGAGTGTGATAGTGCCGCGGAGGTCACTTCTGTCTGTGACAATCTCGTGACGTGTGACGGCGGTGATTTAATCAAACTCTGTTGTGACGAATTTGTGTGTCGTGGCAGCGACACGGTTGCTGATTCTGACACCTCTGGTGTAGGTTACAATGCTGATAACGTCGACACTTCTGTTGCAATCTTTGACACTTGCGACGCGAGTTCCGACAAGTCTGCCACAAACGACGACAGTCTTGTCACAAGTGTCGACGGTTTTGCCACGCATGTCGACAGCCTAATTACGCTTGGCGCTGACGGTGAACATTCTAATGAAGTACAAAATGTAGTTTTAAACGTATGTGATATTCTCGCGGAAGAAATTTGTATTATTAAATTAAACGTTGACGATGAAAAGTTAAATGAAAGCGACATCGCTAAAGCGACGATTCTATCCGCTGATCTCAAGAATGACAAAATTATTGATGTCTGTGATAAGGAGGACTCCGGCAAGGGTCTCGTCAAACCCGTTGAGTTAAATGTCCGGACGACGGACTTGAGAGTCCAGAAACTAGCGTATTCAACCGTACTTAAACAGTCCATAGGTCAGGAGAACAAAACTTCTCCGTCCGATCGACAACTTAGCCCCGAGTCCGGTCCGTCCGTGGAAAACTTACCCAGCAAGATCATTAGACGAATCAAAGAAAATATTAGCCCCGAAAACACGCTAACTTCTAGCATGAGTAACACCAAAGCACTCGCCCAAGAATTGATGGAACGGAAGAATGTCCTAGGATCCAACTCGGCTATCTGGGATATCACTTTAAAAGACAAAGAAAAATTTGACGCTATTCTAGATAAAAAAGAAACAAAGGACACGTATAAGTCAGCAGACGAAGCCATTTGTAGACTATACGACGAGCTTTTGGTGGAGCCCATCATAACCATAGACAATTCGGACAGTTTCACTGATGACACCAACTTTGTCGGCGGTTTAAATTTAGAAGCAGATTTGAAAAACTCCAGAGACAAAAATAGCAATAACGAGGTTTTAAATAAATTAGGCGACGATAATATAAATTCGAATTCGGTCGTTTTAGAAAAGGACGTAAATAAGTTTGACGATCAGAATGAGAATCGAAGTTTAGAAAAGAGTCCCGAGATTTATATAGAAGAATGCGCCGAGTTGGACGAAGGAAGCGATGCGCTTACGATATTGGATTACGTGTCCGAAGATATCACGCTGTGCGACAATTCGATTCTGGGAGAGGATGTGGCTGCCAGTCTAGATATCGCCGCGGCCAAATCGACGCAAAGTGCCTTAAAAGATTTTAATTACGCGTCGAATTTCTCGAAAGAATCGCTAGACGAAAATACCACCGAAGACCAATGTAAACTGTCATCAGACGTAGGTAAAGAAGTCGTCATTTTGGATGCACTTATACCGCGTGAGATCATCGTGGATGATGTGACCGATCCAAATATCAAAGCTGATTCAATCGCAATCGACGTTGCATCCGAGATGATCGAAGAAAAAAAGCTACCAGATATAAGAATAGCGCTCGACGAGTTTGTCGAGGTGGAACCGAAAGACGATTTTGTTCCAGTTTCGATTTTGAAGAAGAACGAAGTCACGTCGCTTCCGAAAGACATTCCGGAACCGAAAAAGGCGTTTCCGTGCTATGGATATACGCATCCGATTCCTTCGAAGAAGCTGTCTAAAGGGTTGCCGGTGCGTTGTGGCAGTCTACCGGAGAATTCCACTTCGATTTCGAGCAGTCCAAAGAGTTTTCAGGAGACGCTCAGTTCTCACCAGAGTCGGCGAGCCAAGTCGCGATCGCCCGTCCCTAACACCCTCGGCAAAATGGCGCGCGATTCGCTCTACGCGTTAAACATGTCGGAGTCGGAGATCGAGAACCTTCGTGAGTCGGGTCGGCTGGCGTCGCTGGAAAGCGTCAAGTCTCTCGGCTCGGTTTCCGAAGACATCGAGGACATGTCTTCCAATTACGTGTGCAGGTCTTCCAGCGATTCCAAGAGCATGGAGCCGGGAGTATCGCAGGATAGTCTGGCGTCACTCGGCTCCATCTCCGAGACTGTCAGTGAACCGGAGAACTTTGGGGGTGCGAAAGGTTACGAAACCAATTAAAAAAGATTCGTAACTTTTGTTACATTCGAAATTTTTTTATGTGATAACTTCAGTGTCCCAACTTGCTGGAGCCAGCAGGACTATAACACCCTCGATTTGTCGTGAGGCAAATTGTGGCTGCCATCATCCTACTGGCTATACGAGCCTAGCACGAACACATCGCCAACTAATTAGTCAATACAACAAAAGTACGCTATCAATATATATTTATTTGATTTTGTTGTGGAAAGTGTGGAGATTAAATAAAATGGATCTAAGATTTTTTTATTAAAATGGCAACACTGATTTTCGAACTGAATATTATAGTGGATTCGAATGTGAGGTTATGTAAAATTAAAATTAAGATTGGACAAGTTTAATGGGAAAAATATCAACTTGGACCACAAAGTAAGTTACAACCTTTTTCCTTTGAACCATTTTGATTAAAATCAAAATCACTAACTAACCCTTTCAGACCTAAATAAAAACTGGCAAAATAGATTATTTTAGATTTTTTTTTCCGTTAATTTAGAAGTAATTGCTACATTTATATGAAAGAACATTTCGTCTCGTACATAAAATGACAAATGGTCCACTGAATACCAAAAATATAACATTTAATTAAATTTTAAAAAAATTACTACAAAATTCAACATTGAAAAAATACCTTAAAAAAAAAATCTGGCGGAATTAAATTTTTATTTCAAATTATAAAAATTTCTTTATTGTTAATAAGTTTAATTTGTAGAACTCCATTTTATTTTTTTATTTTTTATAT
The DNA here is from genome assembly GCA_026573805.1 of Hesperophylax magnus. NCBI lineage: Eukaryota > Metazoa > Arthropoda > Insecta > Trichoptera > Limnephilidae > Hesperophylax > Hesperophylax magnus. The sequence goes on from JAIUSX010000457.1 coordinate 5,577, forward strand.
GTAAATATAAAAAAAAGAAAAAAAAAATAATAATAAATAAAAAAATAAAAATTTCTACTGCCTGAACTAGTAGGTAAAATCCAATAACGAACACTGCTTTTTTTAAAAAATATATTTAAATATTGAATTTCACTTTTGTTACCGATAATGAATCTTGGAAGCGGAAATTAACCCACTTCCCGATATCCGATCGATTTCAAACTCGGCAGATACGACTCCTTGTCAATGAAAATGTATTCTATCAACTTTTGGTATCAATCGTGTACACACACGCCGACATATACGCATTTCTCTGAACATTACAGCAGGTAATATATTAAATAAATGTCGGTCCTACACGATCGGCATTTGGCAAGGTCGGTATCACGGATGACTACGGTCCTTGGGAAGATAGGTTCAATCCTCAGCCAAACCAATTTTTTTTTTCAAATTTCAAAAGACATTTTAACCCCTCCGACTTTTCGCGAACTTGAAGCTAAAATGTCTTTACCGAAATGTCAATTTCACGAAAACGTTGTGTTATTACCGCTTCACAATCAAAGCTCTATAAATGAAACATTACTGAACGGAGCCGAATAGTAAAAACTGTTTTAGAAAGGTTACAAAATAGGCTTTCAAATTGTTGTATCATAAATAAATATTAACATTTGTAAATATTTAAATTTAGAATGGAAACATGAAAAAATTGTAAAAATGACTCACCTGTAATGTTTTATGTAAAAACGATACTAAAATCACGGATAATGTAAAAAAAAAACACTTATTTCATCGTACAAATGTACAATAAACAATTCTGTCACTTCACTTTTTGACCATTTCATACAAAATATATTTTTAAAAAAATAATTAAACTTGCGAGGCGGGTCGGCACGTCAAACGGCTTTCTTGGCGTCGTTTTACGATTTGGCGGGTAAAATTTGCTTCCACTGAGTAGGTCTTTTTACGGGTTTCTATGGATAACTTTGAATAGAGATGTGAAGCTTCATTCAATACGAATATTCTACTTTTTGTTTTAGGGATGTCACTAGAAGAATAACGGAGTTATGACGATTTTTGTGGAAACACACGCGTTGACGTGTAAACACGCTTATTGTACTTGACTGCTATCGTTATTTTATCGTGTATATCTGCTTACGTTGCTGACCGGTTAAAATAGATGTATTATAGTTAAAAAAATGGGTTTATTTTTTTTTCAAGGTCTGAAAGGGTTAAACAGTTCCTGCATCCTTCATTGTTTTTCTGCACTTTCTAAACAGCTTTAAATCATAAACTAGCAATATTTTAGTCAATGTCAAATGTCAAATTTTAGGGGAATGTGTGCGTCATGCTAGCAAGCGTTGACTAATTACCGATATCGTTAAAAAATATATCTCTAGTTGGGACAATTTTTGTGAAATCACATAAACTTATTTTTTAAAGTGATTTGTGACGATTGTAGAATCGCCACTCGCTTCCCACAAATCAAATAGTGCTGAAGTCAATTAGTAATAAACTAGCGCAGACCCGTGAAAAATCACGGGATATAATAATTACACTTTTGAAAAAGACAATTTAAATAATTTAACTAACACACATCACAGACAACCGAAATTAGTATGTTTGATGATAAATTATTGAAATCACATACAGTGAAATCACATTCAGCAAAATCACATACAGTGAAACTCTCTTAAAGTTTTCCAAATGACATTACATAGTATGTTTGATGATAAATCATTGAAGTCACATACAGTGAAATCACATACAGCAAAATCACATACAGTGAAACTCTCTTAAGAAATTTTTCAAAATACATTAGTTATATTTGATGATAAATCATTGAAATCACATACAGTGAAATCACATACAGCAAAATCACATACAGTGAAACTCTCTTAAAGTTTTCCAAATGACATTACATAGTATGTTTGATGATAAATCATTGAAGTCACATACAGTGAAATCACATACAGCAAAATCACATACAGTGAAACTCTCTTAAGAAATTTTTCAAAATACATTAGTTATATTTGATGATAAATCATTGAAATCACATACAGTGAAATCACATACAGCAAAATCACATACAGTGAAACTCTCTTAGGAAGTTTTCCAAATGACATTAGTATGTTAGATGATAAATCATTGAAATCACATACATACAGTGAAATCACATACAGCAAAATCACATACAGCAAAATCACATACAGCAAAACGACTTTCAGAAAAAAGGGACATTTTCAGGTATATTTTGCCATTAGCTTTCGTTTGTGATGGATTCACCATTGAATTTTTCAAAATTTCGACAGCGGGATACAGTTTTAGCTCACTTCTTATGTGGAAAAAAATCGTGTTGAATTTCAAGGGACTGAAAAACATTTTTTTTTGCAAATGTTTCTAACTTTCTAGGCCATCATTTCAAATTATTGAGTGAAGGAAGAAGAATTTATGTATTAATTTTGTTTAATTTGGCAAATTTCAAAGTTATGTGGTAGATTGGAGTCAAATTCAGAAGAGATGGAGGGTTATCTGAAAAATATATGATCCAATGTTCCTTCTTCTGGACCACAGAATGTACAATCTGAGAAGTCAAGCACTTGAATTTTATAAAGGTTATAAGGAACGGAACAATGTCCAATACTCATTTGAATAAGTGGGGATATATATTTTTTGGAGAAATGGGGGAATTGTTGAAGCCACTGTTTCAATAGGATAGTCCTATGTATTGAGGCATAGCAGGCTCCCTTGGTTGACTAGAAATGTGCCTATTGAGGCATAGCAGGCTCCCTTGGCTTGACTGGCAATGTGCATATTGAGGCATAGCAGGCTCCCTTAGATTAACTAGCAATGTGCCTATTGAGGCATAGCAGGCTCCCTTGGCTTGACTAGCAATGTGCCTATTGAGGCATAGCAGGCTACCTTGGCTTGACTAGCAATGTGCCTATTGAGGCATAGCAGGCTCCCTTGGTTGACTACCTATTGAGGCATAGCAGGCTCCCTTGGTTGACTAGCAATGTGCCTATTGAGGCATAGCGGGCTCCCTTGGATTGACTAGCAATGTGCCTATTGAGGTATAGCAAGCTCCCTTGGCTTGACTAGCAATGTGCCTATTGAGGCACAGCAGGCTCCCTTGGTTGACTAGCAATGTGCCTATTGAGGTATAGCAGGCTCCCTTTGCTTGACTAGCAATGTGCCAAAACTCTGACCAAACGTTGCGGGATCTATCTTTGATGATGGAAAACATTACAGATAAAGGAATATGGAGTTTTTACGCTTAAAAAAACAAAATTTCTTAAGAAAGTTTCACTGTATGTACATCATCAATATAATTTTTTTGGTTCCAAGATAACTCCTCAAAATGACAATTCAAAACACCTTTAAAAGGTGATATAAAGTCATTAAAAGTAATGAAAAAAACTAGGTGAAATAGTTACATATGTAACCTATTTAACCTAGTTTTTGTTTCATCCCTTTTCATAACTTTATAACACTTTTTAAAGATGTATTGAATTGTCATTTTGATGAGTTATCCTGGTATTATTTTTCTTTTTAAACTCTGCTGTACGAATTTGTTTAGTGAAAAACTGAACTTAAAGCAACTATTTGATTTGTGGTTTATTTATTTTAAAAATCTAAAAACAAAATTATCGTCGGATGAAAAATTTAAGACGCGTGAAAATTTGTGTTTGCATATGGAATAGAAGTAAATTATTGTTGAAAATGAGAGCATATTATATAATGATATATATATATTTTTTTGTATTTAAACTGGTAAATCATGTTTTCAAAAGAAACGCGTCTTATTGGTGAGGATTGTTTTGCGATAAGTAAAAAATGTGAGACATCATTTAAAAAAAAAGATACGTGATATATATATATGTCATTGGAAATATACCTACGGTAAAAAATACGCAATTGAAAAGAAGATATGTGATTGATAAAAGATACATAATTGAAAAAATATATATCTGATAGATGAGAAGTCAATGTTATTATATTTGACCTGATGCTAACTAACCAAAATTCTTCATAATAAAAATAATGTATTCAAAAAATATGTACCTACATTTATTGTTAATGCTGTTAAAAAAAATTTATACATTGCATTATGCGCGGCGTTTGGTAGAAGCTGTTGAATAATTTTAACAGTGGTGTACCGAACGCCGTGTACACAATTTAATTCCTCTTGTTTTGTATATTATGGGGTCATGCATCAATAAATATTGGATTGTTTCAAATGACAATGTTGGATGGATTTGAAATATGCATATTATAATATGTAAAGTTTATCGATGGATTCGAAATGCGCATTATGTATATGTAAAGTTGTTCGATGAATTCGTAAGGTGAAGATTCAAAATTATTAAGTTAACGGATTGATTCGGAAATTAAATGTGATGAACGGATGTATTTAATATAATGGATAATATTAAAACGGGATAAATTCCAAATTTATATATAATTGATTGATTCGATGAAGGTTTATTGATGGTTTCAAAATTTCTGTGTTTTAAATTAATGTAACGTTTTGTGAAATTGACTAACATTTTTGATTCTTAATTATTATTACTATAATATTAAATTTGTAATATGTTAATTATAAAAAATAAATAATAACAATTCTACTTAATTCTAATGTAAATTCGTAGTTTGTGTTTATATTGTAATAATACAAATTAAAGTATAAAACTAATTCGTTTGTAAAATAAAATTTACACTTTTTATTTTTTGCTTTAAAATATGAACCATTTAAAATTAAATTAATTCAAAAACCATAGAATGTTTGCAATTGAAATTTGTATCCTCTTTTGACTATGATGCATTATTATACTCGATATGAGATCTTTAACCTCTCAGGCCTCTGACGTGTTAACCGTTGTATTCCTTAGACGCTGTCAGAAAGTCAAGAGAATTTGTGTGTTTTTCCACTTTGCAATAAAGTCCAAATAAATTGATATTTTAAAATTTTTCCGAAAACTAAAAAGTTTTTTTGAAAGGTGATGAAATACGCCTTCAAAATTTATTATTAGAAATGAAAATATAATTTTGTTAAATACAAAACTTGAAAAAGTGTTAAAAATGGCTAATTTTTACGTTTTTTTTTTTGTTAAACACTGAACAAAAATTATTGTAAACCAAAAAAAAAATACATTTTTTTTTAGACAAATGTATTATAAACATTACTCAAACATCACAATTTTGTCGTTTCATATAAAAATAATTAATAAAAAATTACATTAATTTTTCCCAAATTTCGTTCGTAATCTTTGGTTTCACAGAGATGTACGTACTAATTCTTCTGTGGTTAATTTCTTTTGAATATAAAGCTTGGTGTTTTCTCCTTCAATGAACAAATGATTTCTATGAGGAGTTAATAATGTCCCGGTTAGATACAAAATGGCAGGTACTCAGGAAAGATCGAAGCAGATGGCGCTAGTGTATTTGGAGGTCATTTACATGACATGACAGCTGATCTGATACGGTTTAAAATGAATTTGTCTTATGAGATGACTTATCTAGTCATTTTAACTAACCATCACGCCGTTTCTCCGCAGGGGTAGGCAGAGAGGACGTACCGCCAAACAACTCGGTCACACCACACACTCCTTGCCTCATTCAAATTCATACATACTCTTCTATTATTCTGACTCTTGACATGGCCCGACTCAAGTATCTGATTCACTTGATCGTCCCCGACTTCTGCTACCATTCGCATTTGCATCATATTTCTTCGCTCATTCGCTCTACAAGCCCAAACCATCTAAGCGTCCCTTTCTTAATCTTACTCATTACGCTTACATCCGCCTTGCACATTCCTCACATGATCATACATGGTTTTACCACGCATACGCCTCAGGGATCTCATTTCAACAGCATTCAATCTACTTTCGTCATTTCTTTGCCAGTTCCATGCCTCACTTCCATACATCAGGGTAGGTACCAGCACTCCATTGTGGACTGCTAACTTCGCTTCTTTGGACAATTTTTTGTTAGCGCCAACTGCGTTCAGTCCTCCATTAATGGAGTTACCTTCATTTACCCTTCTTTCAATATTTTCCTGTTTGATATTAATTTTTAAATAGATTCGCTGATTTTTTAAAGTGTTTCAAAATAAAATACGGTTTTTGAAAACAGATGAAAAACTCTTGTTATTTTTCGTTTGATTTTACTGTCAATAATTGATTAATTAATTATCAGTTTGCACGAAATTAAAAAAACTCATTTAATTAAAAAGGTATTTTAAAAGTTACTGTCACATCTATTTATGTAATTTATTATAAAATTTGCAAAACTTGACAAATATTAAATGTTGTTTTATAGAATTATTTCAATTTTTTCGGGAGCGTTTATGGTAACCTTTTAAATACAAATACAAAGCGTGGTGTTTGCTCTTTCTAATACTGTTTGAATCATGTATCTCACTCTAATGCAAAATGAGATAGCATGACTTTTATGAGTCCGTATCATATCATATATTTGAATAAAACAAAGTTTGACAGCTGGCGTGACCTCCAGTTACACTAGCGCCAACGGCCGATTAAAGCATTTCTGATAACTCGAAATTCAATGCAATTCAACCTGCAGGTTATTTCAACCTCTTTACATAAATCAATGTGATAAATTGGTTAGCGGACTCGATACTTACATTGTCAAGGGCGTTGATATGCCCATTGTATTTTTCATGTCATCTGTAATCCTGTGGTTTGCTTCTAAAAAGGTTAATGTCGATTTTTTATTGTGAATACTATTGTGAGACTATGGTATCCTCAATCAGAATTCTTCTTCTTTCGTATGGTGGGGGGGTCAGAGGGGGACATCTAGGTCTGCGAGTCAGTCTAGGGCCTCAGGCGTCGCCATGTGGACCTCATCAGTCCCGCCGGGGAATGAATGGAGCGGGCATTCGTTGGCCACATGTTCGGTGGTCTGCACCGCACCACATTCACACATCGCCGACTCTTTAAGGCCCCATCTGCGCATCATGTGGGCACAGCGGCTATGTGAGCACCTTAACCTATTGATGGCGGACCAGGTTTTGCGAGGCAATGAGAACCCAGCCTGTCTCTCGGTGGGGTCCTGTATGAGATGGGCATTTCCCACGTTGGCTGTTTGCCACTCAAGTTTCCACCTAACCTCTGGGGTGAGAGGTAATCAGAGGAGGTTCTCTCCTTCCGCCCAGAAAGGCTTTCGGGACTTCAAGCGGCATGGAGCGGGTGGGAGACGACATCTTCACGAAGATGTGAGGATGAAGGCTTTGGGTAGGGGAAGAGGAAGTTCTTGACATGCTTGGCTATTCATATATGGTCACCAAACACGGATAAAGCCATTTCAAACAACATTTTAATTCCGAATGGTGGTCTTACGATAAAGAACGATATCGAGAAAGGATTTTTCTATTTCCAGGGGCCAATGTTACGCTGGAAAATCGGTGTTCTTAGAATTAAAACTTGCAAAATTTGAAAATTGACATTGATCTTTTAAAAGCAAACCGCAGAATCATTATCGTGATTGAGAGACTGGATACAATTACAAACTATGGTGAAAATAAATGTAGTTTTATGAAATGCGTAATATTCACTTTTGCATATCTGTATAAAACCTACAGATGTAATGTTTGCTCAGCAGATAAAGAAGAGATTGGAGATAGCCAAAAACAGCTTGTCCGTTGAGTAAGTTGAGATTGCATCCATCTCTCAATTACCCCACTTTACGATAAAACCCATGTCTGTAGTTATTCTGAAGGATTGATGTTAAAACCATTTTTCAAATAAAAAAACATAAGGAGTTGATTGGAGTATTCATTGCGGTTCTAGCGACAGAATGCCGGTAAGTAAAAAATCAGATGTTTTTAATTAACACACTTTATGCAGACGAAAACAAGGATTCCATTTGAATATATTCATTTTGTTTTAAACCGCTATGCACTGTGTTCGTAAAACTCGTGGTACAAGCGGAAAACTGGTGAATCTACATCACGGTAAAAAAAAAATGTCTACGTTTCGACGCATTTATAAAAAACATTAAACAGCTCCTAAAATATTTAAAGTTTAAATAAAAAAAAAACATAGATTGTAGATTAATTATTTTCCTGCTTGTACTAAGAATTTTCAGACACGGTCTATATATATTGTAAAAATGCATAATACTCACCACATCCCACCTACAAAAGTAAACATAATCTGGAATTAAAGTGTGCTTTGTAATACAATTTCATTTAAATTGATGTTGTTTCATAAAGGACGGGTTGTTTCGGAGAATTTGAACAATTCATCAAATTTCAACGTTCATTTTCAAATTCTGTGAAAGATTATTTAAAGTTCTGTTTTTATTTCAGTTTTGTCAAGCAACTAGCCTACAATGATATAGTAACAGAACTTGAATAGGACTTTCACAGAACCCGAAAATGAACGTTGAAATTTGATGAATTGTTCAAATTCTCCGAAACAACCCTTCCTTAGTGATGTTTTATGTAAAAAAAAAATTATATATATTATTACAAAAAAAAAAATCACTTGACCCAAAATTCAGTGCCGTAAGTGTAGATGTATTACCCTTTCTACCGGTCCCTCTATGAGGCTTTGTCTGTATAGCAAAGAGAAAGAAAGGATATAGTTGGGGGACAAAATTTAAAGTGACCCACGGTACGTCCATACAATAATTCTCATTTGGACGCTAGATAGCACTGGAATGAATCGAAAAACGTACTTTTGATATTAAAACTAAATTAATAATCAGGTAGTACTGCAGCATATTTTTGGGAAGTCATTGACCAAATGACCTCCATAGAAGAACTGCCACTGATTGTAGCCTTCTTGCAATTATATTCCGTGCAGTTGAAAGCTTCTACTATTTCTGCAAAAATATTGCCAACTGCATGCAATCTATATACATGCTGCAGCAGTTATACTTGCAACCCCGGTTATCTAAATGTTGACTCTAATAGTTGTTACCGTGGGATTAAGTGGCAACAAATAAAAGTAAGGATGGGTTTATTATCTAGAAATAAAAAATATTTAAGAATACAAAAAATGTATTAAAACAAAAAAGACATATGTACTATTAAATCTGTCTGGCAAAGGGCTTGCATAGGTAAAATGAAGGTGTGATACCAGTTCGTTATTGATGCAAAGTTGTAGGTTCCGGTTCTTCACAGCAACTCCCAGTTTATAATATAACCAAAAAATAATGTTGTAGTCCAATGCAAAACCGCCTCACGCTGCTGGTCTCCAAAAGGGTCCCTCTTAACCAATCAGGATCGGCAGATGCCATCCGATTCCATCAATCCAATAATCGATGCTCCATATGCAAAGCTGATGCTCACTCAGGAGTGGCGAATGTGTTCGTCGAACCTCAGCCAAGAGGAATGCCCGCTGCTCTGGGCTGGTGATCAAAGAATGGCGACTGCTTCCAATGCAAATCACAGATCCTTGCTCCCTCAGGTTTGGCAACTCTCCAAGTCAGAATTCCAGGGCTGTCAATTTGACCAATAGCAAAATGACAATGTGTAGGTACTTAAAGGTCCCACACATCACCAAGACCATAGATGCAATGTAAGTAAAGTGATGCACACACACCTTGTTACAAATCTTATATGTAACATAGTAACTGTTACTGGATGTTGACTTCGTCGAGCGCCTTGCATTATCGAGAGTGTAGTCGCTCGTATGAAAGGAAACAGAGCAGCGACATCAGCCGGCCACTGAAGCTAGAGAGTGGTCAGCGGACAAGCCACGGTGGAAATGCATCCTGGGAACGACTGGTGGGTGAATACAATAAAATAAGTTATCTAGTTTTCTTTTAGTACTTCACGTTTAATAACGTCACATGTAACGAAATAAATGCTTTGCAATTTGTCACCAACTTACAAGCGATTGGAACTTTGTACACGCCCTGAGGTAGATTCATTTAATAAAATATAACATTTAATAATAGAGTCTTGGTTATGAAGTGTATTAATTATTTTTTTTATAAAACACGAGTATGTTTCACTTGCGAATAAAAGTTTAAATTGTCATCATCTTTTATTTCATTCCCCACAAATGCGTAGTAATATATAATACATGACTCAGTCCTGATTTTGTTGTTGCAATTAAAAAGAATTTTCGATTGAGTAGTTTTAGTATGTTGAAGGTGATTACACTCACTTAGTAAATCAGGGCTGACTATAATTTAACTAAAATTTTTAAAAATAAAATTCAAGTCGGAAACAAGTTTTCTATTTGAGAGTTTTAATAATTTTATTTATTTCATCAAGTGGTTGTAATTTATAGTTTCTATAGGTACACCATATACCTATATTTTAAGCAGAGTTCACGTGATTTTTCCCACTCTAGGTAAAATGTTAGCATCTCCTTTAACCACTCAGAACATTAGAACGTCAAAAGACGTAAATATGATAATAGCGGTCAAGACATTAGAACGTCTTTTCACGTAAACGCGTGAGATTTTACAAAAATTGATTTATTTTCATCACTAGAATACGGATTCCCATGATTTAAAAAACAGAGTATCGATAATGAATAAAGCTACGCGTCTGTATTCAAGAATATCTATGGAACGTAGAGGTGCATTATCTAAGCCGATTGAAACTGTCAAGATGTTCGTTAATAATTTATTGCGTTTCTAAATAATTTATTAAAAATATTTTAGTTTGGACGGTTAATATTTTGAGGTGACTAATAGTTTTTAAATATATTTCTTCAATATATAAAGTGTTATTTCTTTATGCTACACAGAAAAAAGAACATTTTTCTAGGCTTTGAAATAATGGTAAGCGATTTTTACATATTTTTGACGTTTTCATAAAATGTATATTTAGAAACGCAAATATTTACGTATAACAACACAATGCGATAGTGGATTTCATAATCTTTCCAAAACATTTTTTAGAATGAGGCTACGTTTCCCAAAACGTGAGTTATGAAGCTTTTAGTAAAACTCGTAAATAACACAAAAATTATTACGTTCTGACAGTTCTCAAAGGGACACATAATAAATAAAATTCTATGTCTGAGAGGTTAACGCATGTTATTGTATTGAACCAAAGTGCAAAAATGCATCCATGACCTAATAAACAATTTAGCAGTGTTTAAAAACATACATTACAACATTTTCATAGGTTCAAATGTGGATGTGGACCAGGATTGCTAATGTGCGTGTTCTAAAATACCCACAAGAGATGAAGAGATGTTCAAATTCCCCACAAGTTCCTTTAATTCCAAAATGAAAAAAAATTCTATTGAAATTAGCATTTTTTTTGTTATCTAGTCATATTCAGCCCCAGTATTAATTCAAATTAAAATGAACTTTGTGATTTTTTTTACCATAACGGTAGCGATTTAGAAAAGCCAGGTTTTTTTTTTTCTTATAGCTTGTAATCTTTTCTCTGGCGTCTATTTTTTCCGCTCTGTTGAAATCCCTTTTCCCGCCACAACAACGATAAATATTTTGACATCTGCTGATTGTGAGTTTCATTGAATTTCTGCTGTCATTGATTACTCAATTTAAGGTGAGATATCAATATTTTCTACTCGAATCACAAATATTTTAACGCATTAAGATGTGCTCTATAATAATAACATCAGTTCAATTCACCGTTCACAGTCATTGTAACAAAATATTATAAATGAATTTCAATGTTCATTCAAATTAACGCTGGTAGTGACGGACATATTTTCGACTAGTATGGCGAATTTTTAAAGATTTATTATCCTAGATTATTTCAAATGAATTTTAGTTAAAATGTTATTTGTTTGTACCTTGGAGATTATCACTACATTGTAAATGTGCATTTTTGACATAAAACAGTTATTTGTATTACTTTTGTGTTATGTTTATTTTACCTTACTATTTAAAAAATACCCTCTAATGTTAATGTTAAAGACAATATTACCAAAATGTCATAGCATAAAATAAAAATAAAACCTACACGTAACACACAAAACCAACATAAACACACATCACTCACAAACACACAAGATTATTTTCATTGTATTATTTTTTAATTTTAAATGTATTATTATGTATTTTTATTTTTAATTTTAAATTTATTATTTTCTTTTCAAATTTACTATCTTCTCTTTAAATGTAATATGTAGATTAGATTTTCATATTATAAAATGAAGGCCTCAGCACGGGCAAGCCACCCAGTGAGGCCTACATTACTGGAAAACATAAATTGTAACAAAATAATGTACCAAATAAAAAATAATAAAAAAAAAAAATATGTAATCCAAATTAACATAGAATAATTTATATAAAAAAAAATATTAGATACCAAAAATTTTAAAATAATTTTCTAGCATCAAACATTTTATATAGGTGGACACAATAATGTGGGTATGAAAGGGTTAAAGAAAAAGAAGTATAGTTTGTTCTCACAATTATTGTAAATATTATTTTTCAATATGGTAGGATAATTAAGAAATGACCAGAATCTTTGCATTTTCCCCACAAGAAGGTTCTTCTGCAAAAAAAATCCAATTCCTTTCAAAATCAGAGTTTGCACAAACATATATTTTTAAAGCCATAAAATTTTTCACTGGAGTTCTTGATTCATTATTCAAAATAATTTAGCTATAATTAAGGAAAGGAAGGAGAGAAGTTCTGGGAAGGAAATAATATATGAGGTATGGGTAGGAATCTAGGATCGGTGTATCAAGAAGTGGCGGACGTATGAATCCATCCCTCCCACTGCGTTGCAAGGCGATGGGTCGAGAAAGTCCTGCTGGAGAACTCAAAATGTCTCACTCAAACAGTCTCGCCGGGCGCACCTGCTAGGTAACCTACGGCATAGGTGTTCGTTATCTAATAAATGGTTCACGGGGCGACGGTACCCATTCCTGTCTCCCGAGTTATTACTTAAGCATCGAAGAAGAAGATAATACTAACAAAACATGAAACAGAACAATATAAATGTAACGGTTCTAGCTGGGAATCAAACCCATAGAATAATTAACAATTTTATCTTGCAACTAATTTTTGAATGATTACAAAGTTCTAAATAATTGGTTTGTAATCTAGATAGTGTCTAGGATAAATATATTCGATTTTTATTGTGTGTCATTAAAAAGCGACCGACAAGATACCCCTCCACTAGACTCCTCATAGAGTATAAGGTCTTAAACATACGACAACTCCACCTAAAATTTCCTGTTCAAATATAAAAACAAAACTCTCTTACAACACAACTACAAGACCAGAACAATAACCAACGGTCACTACAAAGTACCTTCACTACATACCACGTCAGCTCAAAGACAATTTTTCTTCCTAAAATCTTTAACCTTATCCCTGAAAACCTAAAAACCGTGCGTCCACCCCATTCCTTTAAAAAACAAATAACGAAATGGATCCTTACACACGGAATACATTACAACTACAATACCCATTCTTTCTACACTCTATCAATTTAATCACCTTTCAGACAAAACATAATATATCCTTATTCCCTAACTTAGCGGTATAGTATGTACATAATTAATTAGTGTGATCTATTTACTAATAATTTCTCAAATTTTTCATCTTCTTATAATTTTCTAACTTCTCCATTCTCTTCTTGCAACCTAAACTAGCTTTACATCATTTTTCTTTTTCATATTATAGTAATGTATAGATTCTGTACAAACTGTAAAATTCACCGGCCATAACACAGGGTCATCCCTAGCATGGAGCGTAAAATATCACAAAAACAATATATGTACCCTCTAAGTCTTGTATTAATAAAATAAAAATAAATAAAATATATTTATTGGTTAAAGACATTGTCAGAGAGAGAGATTCTGCGTTTGATTCCCAGTTGAGGACGTTATCTCTTTATCGTACTGTTTCATGTTTTGTTTAGTTTTATTAGTATTATCTTTTACTTAAAGGATATATTACATTGATGGTTATAATCTTCAAAAGTAATTCCAATATAAAATTGAATATTACTTATTACTATCGTTATTAAAAATCTGTACTTGAGGATTGTTGTAAGCTCGTTACATTTGGTATTTAATATATTCTTCGTTACTTAAAATTGATAATCCATACCGGCGCTGAAATCTGAAGGAATGCCGTCTAAGCTTTCCATATCGATCATGTACAATACTTTATTTATTTCATATCGTGCCTTGCACTGCAAGCGTGGACTAAATTTTCTCAAATGTGCAGCTACGTACAATCCATAAGTGGTGACATCATCCGGCAGTGGTCGCTGTGACGGTGGCGGAGTTGGCGTTGAAGGTGGTCGCTGTGATGGTGGCGTAGATGGAGGTCGCAGTGGTTGCAATGTTGGCCTGGAGGGTGGTCGCAGTGCTGGCAACGTCGGCCTAGAGGGTGGCCGCAGTGGTGGCAACGTTGGCCTAGAAGGTGGTCGCAACAGTGGCGATGTCGGCCTAGAAGGTGGTCGCAACAGTGGCGATGTTGACGCAGACGGTGGTCGCAGTGATGGTGGCGGTGTTGGCGTGCAGAGTGATTGCTGTGATGGGGACGTGACAGGTAGTGGTATAGATTCATCTGAACTCTGAAATGAAGATTTTTAAATTTAAACATTATTAAACTCTTATTACAAGTAGGGTAAACTGTGGTAACTTGCAAATGCGGACCATGACTGTAATTAGCAGTGCGTTTCATCGCATCGCTGACAATTTGAAGCTGAAGAAGTTGGTTGTTATTAGTGCCAGGAGTGTTTAGAGATGTTTAAATGGTAGAAGTCAGGGATGCCCAAGGAATACCTGACGCAGGTATTCCTTGGGTGTAAGGAATACCATGTTGTGAGACAATAAATATTTGTGATACAAAAACTGTTCATGCGGTGAAACAGTACATCTACGAACTATAGTGCCCACAGAACATTCAAGACCAACATCAGAACTTCCAGTTGATGTAACAACATTCACAAGGTAAAGACCTCCTTTCCCATTCCTATTATTCCTTGCGATAAACACGATTGTTCATTCTTATTTTTTTGTTAAAAATTACAGTCCATTCGTACCAATCGATTCGGTAAGCAATATTTTTTGGTCCTTCGAGCTGGATATGGAACAATTGGTTCTATAAGTAAGATAACAATCTACTGTGTCTACTGAAATCATGAGAAGCCGACCTCCTTTCCATTCCTATTATTGCTTGCGATAAACACGATTGTTCATTCTTATTTTT
Organism: Hesperophylax magnus; assembly: GCA_026573805.1. Classification (NCBI taxonomy): domain Eukaryota; kingdom Metazoa; phylum Arthropoda; class Insecta; order Trichoptera; family Limnephilidae; genus Hesperophylax; species Hesperophylax magnus. The sequence continues at coordinate 20,697 of JAIUSX010000457.1, forward strand.
TTGTTAAAAATTACAGTCCTTACGTCGAGTATCAATGGATTCGGTAAGCAAAATTTTTTGGTCCTTTGAGCCGGATATGGAGGAATTGGTTCTATTAGTAAGATAACTATCTACTGTCTACTGAAATCATGCAAAGCAAAGCCATTGACTCCAGAATCCAGGTGTACTTGCCCTAACATGAAATCTGGGTATCATTTCGAATCATATTCATGGTACCAGGAGGATTCGAGAATGCTTTGAATAAACCACGACATCAGCCGAACGTTGACCACACATTGAAATAACCAGACACTGCACAGAAAAGTTTCGTTGAAGTAAGGCAACGGTTTGCAGCGCAGTCCACTGTGGGACTTTTCTGCTCAGGATCTAAATGTTAATTTCTTTCAAATCGGGTTGCATAGCGACACTAAAAATGAATGAGGTGGGTAAATTATAACAAATTTGTAAAAATTTAATAGACCTACCTCAGTACGCTTGATGTCACTGTATGTCCATTGTAGCGTATTATTTAATAGACCTACCTCAGAACGCTTGATGTCACTGTATGTCCATTGTAGAGTATTATTTAATAGACCTACCTCAGAATGCTTGATGTCACTGTATGTCCATTGTAGCGTATTATTTAATAGACCTACCTCAGAACGCTTGATGTCACTGTATGTCCATTGTAGCGTATTATTTAATAGACCTACCTCAGAACGCTCGATGTCACTGTATGTCCATTGTAGAGTATTATTTAATAGACCTACCTCAGAATGCTTGATGTCACTGTATGTCCATTGTAGCGTATTATTTAATAGACCTACCTCAGAACGCTTGATGTCACTGTATGTCCATTGTAGCGTATTATTTAATAGACCTACCTCAGAACGCTTGATGTCACTGTATGTCCATTGTAGCGTATTATTTAATAGACCTACCTCAGAACGCTCGATGTCACTGTATGTCCATTGTAGAGTATTATTGAATTGTTAATTGAATTGTTTGTACCCGTCACTAAAATCACTGTGCACAACTACCCAAAATGGTTTAGCAACGACCTTATTAAAATAATTAGAGACAAAAAAATTGCTCATAAAGTTTATAAATCGTCACGTGATCCTAAAGATTATGTAAAATTTTGTGAACTAAGAAAGACAACTAAAAATATGTCCAAGTTATGTTACAAAAGGTGTATCGAAAACTGCGAAGAATTGGCAGCAGCTAATCCTCAGAACATTTATAAATTTGCGAACATGCTCAATAATAATGACTCTAGTATTCCGTCAAACATGTATTTAGATAATAAAATGGCCGATACCCCCCAAGAAGTCGTCAATCTGTTTGCTGAATTTTTCAGCAAAGTCTATGATACTGCAAACAACTCTCCATTATTCGATACAACTACAGCTAACAATGACAACAAGATCGATTTTAGCCAATGTATATTCAAAGAAAGCGATATTAGAACTAAATTAAAATCCCTTGATATTAATAAATCGGCTGGTCCCGATAACATTCCTCCAATTTTCTTATCAAAATGCTTATCAGTTTTAACATTACCTCTAACTAAACTTTTTAACTTGTCTCTAAAAATTGGTACCTTTCCACAAAAATGGAAAACCAGTTTTCTATTTCCAATCTTTAAGAAAGGAAATAGATCAGATATCTCTAACTATAGACCTATATGTATCCAATCGTCAATCCCTAAACTATTTGAATCTGCTCTGCTTTCTAAACTCTCGCCTGAGATTAACAAAGTTATTTCACATCGTCAACATGGTTTCATGGCAAAAAGATCTACTTTTACAAACTTGATGATCTATCAGGAATACCTATTTAATACAATGCAAAAGCGTCTTCAAACAGACGTAGTGTATACTGACTTTAGTAAGGCATTCGACAAAGTCTCACATAAAATTCTCATACATAAACTTAGTGCCCTTGGAATAACAGGGAATATTTTGAGATGGTTTGAGAGTTATCTGCATAAAAGAAAAATATGTGTTAAACTCAACTCACACTATTCACACCAGTTCGAAGTCTTTACCGGCGTCCCACAGGGGTCTCATTTAGGACCAGTACTATTTTTATTGTTTATCAATGATATAACTACGGTTTTTGATGGAGTCATGATTCTCTTATTTGCAGATGATCTCAAAATTTATAAAACCATTACAAATATTCATGACTGTTACGTACTACAATTTAATCTTGTGAGGCTACAAGAGTGGTGCACCCACAATGAACTATTTCTCAATATTGATAAATGTCAAACGATAACTTTTGCCCGAATCAAAAATCCCATTACGCATCAATATAGCATCAACAACATTTTCCTAAAAAGAGTTGAGAATATTAAGGATCTTGGTATTATTTTTGACAGGCAACTAACATTTGTTCCCCATATAAACGAAATAACCAACAAGGCCATGAAATGTTTGGGTTTTATATTAAGGACAGCGAAAGATTTTAAATTAATAAATTCCTTCAAACTGCTATTCACTGGTTTAGTTAGAAGTAATCTAGAGTATAACTCAACAATCTGGTCTCCATTTTATAAGATTCACCAATTAAAAATTGAAAGAGTGCAACATAAATTTCTGGGATTTATTAATTATAAATTAGGAATTCCAAACGAATATCTTAATTACACTTTCCTCATGAACTTACTAAATTTAACCGATTTATCATTGAGACGCACAGTGTGCGACTTAGTATCTCTTTTCAAAATTTCGAATGGCAGACTGGACGCCATTGATTTGACGAGTCTTATATCGCTCCGTGTACCTACACGCGACACTCGACAGACCGCTCTATATAATGTTCCCATATCTGCTAACAATTATTTTCAAAACTCACCTATTCAAAGACTTCACATACTCGGTAATAAGTATAGCTCAATTGATGTTTATCATCACCAATCAGTATACAAACTAAAATACAGTATACTAGAATGTTTGTAACAGATTCATAATTTTTTTTCAAAAGCATATTTTATTGTTTCATTAACTAAGCTTTGTTTTGTAAAATTCCCAATCGGGCAAAATAAAGATTGATGATTACAAAGATGGTTTACAACAAACTGTAGTGTTTATCTTTATAATAATAATAACAAACTTACTTGTCTTGTGTGTATTACCTACTTACATTATTGTACTCTTGTAACTACACTATATTTATATAAACTTATCGAACTCATTGTCCAAATTCCAATAACACCGTAACTATATACTTGAATTGTATCTACTTAACTACCTACCTATATCTGTTATATTTTTCTCAAGTTTATGTATTAGTTTAACCTATGTTCTGTAAAATATTCAACCGACGTACTTTGTACAATAAACTTTGCTTGCTTATGTTTATAAAATAATAACACCATAACAATAACCCTACACATTCTTATGTAAGTTCATACTCAATTTATTATGCTATGTAATTAAAATATTTTATAATGCTACTGAACAACAAAACCCATAACATGTATATGTAAAAGCCTTCTAGGCGTTAATAAAATGAAATAAATAAATAAATTATTTAATAGACCTACCTCAGAACGCTTGATGTCACTGTATGTCCATTGTAGCGTATTATTTAATAGACCTACCTCAGAACGCTTGATGTCACTGTATGTCCATTGTAGCGTATTATTTAATAGACCTACCTCAGAACGCTCGATGTCACTGTATGTCCATTGTAGCGTATTATTTAATAGACCTACCTCAGAATGCTTGATGTCACTGTATGTCCATTGTAGAGTATTATTTAATAGACCTACCTCGGAACGCTTGATGTCACTGTATGTCCATTGTAGAGTATTATTTAATAGACCTACCTCAGAACGCTTGATGTCACTGTATGTCCATTGTAGAGTATTATTTAATAGACCTACCTCAGAACGCTTGATGTCACTGTATGTCCATTGTAGCGTATTATTTAATAGACCTACCTCAGAATGCTTGATGTCACTGTATGTCCATTGTAGAGTATTATTTAATAGACCTACCTCGGAACGCTTGATGTCACTGTATGTCCATTGTAGAGTATTATTTAATAGACCTACCTCAGAACGCTTGATGTCACTGTATGTCCATTGTAGAGTATTATTTAATAGACCTACCTCAGAACGCTTGATGTCACTGTATGTCCATTGTAGAGTATTATTTAATAGACCTACTGTTCCGTAACGCCGCTTGCTTTTGACAGGCTGTGTACTGACCAATCGTACCGTCAGAGTTTGAACTGTATAGTTTAAATTTCGCACACGTCAGCTATATCCACGGAGTGCCGTGAGCCGAACTAGTCGCACAAAACCGTTCGTCCCGTCAAAACAACATTGTCGGTTCTTTATCGAAATAATTATCTTACGTATCGTATCGCAATTTAATTTTAAATAACGAGTGCTAACAACCACGCTAAACGTTCCAGTGCTGACAGATGATGCTCACTATGCAGATTTCACCATCTCCTCCCGGTAAGTTGATTGTGAATTAACGTTATGCATTGTGTTCTCGCATCGCCTGTCAAAAAACAATAGAATTCATTTATACTTTATCTGTGTGGAATAGCCCTGTAAAGGGCGGCTATTCCAACCCCTGTTCGTTCTTCGAACATTTTGGTGCCGAAACCAGGGAACTTTAAAATTATAATCTATCTATGCCAAAACAGATAGTGCTGTGGAATGTTTCTTAAATTTTGAATAATAATCAATTTGAACAGTAATTAAGTAGGTACCTAGCTCTTGAGTATTTACGACCTACCGTGCTTATAATTATAATAGATTATATTATTATCATTTATTTTCGTTTCGTTTTTGGGTACGTTTCCAATCGTGTTTATTCATAATGGCGCCAGCAATTCAAACATTGCGCCGGAAACGGACATTAGCGAATAATAGGTTACTCAAGACACATGAAATAGCAAAAATCGCTTTGCACGATGCAACTAAGTGCAACTTACTGTTAGCGCATTATACTACTCTGGAAAAGATAGTTCTTGAATTTGAAACGTCTCACGCGGAAATATTAGCTTTAGATGACACAAACGAAATTGATGAAGATAAAATTCGCGAAACCTTTGACGAGATGTATTATCAAATTGTCGAAATTTACCAGGAGTTAACCAGTCAGCCTCTCGATTGTAAGACCGCGAATGCGTGCACAAACGTTAAATTACCAAAAATAAACATTCCAATATTTTCTGGAAATGTCAAGCAATGGCCCGAATTTTACGACATGTTTAACGCTCTGATTCATGAAAACAAATCTTTATCCAACATCGAACGCATGCAGTATTTGTTCTCATGTTTATCTGGAGAAGCTTTAGGGTTAATTCGGACATTTCCAGTACAAGGAGCTCACTACGTTGAAGCATATCAAAGATTAATCGCGCGCTATCGTAACGCGCGTGAACTCGCATTTACGTGTTGGCGGGAAATGCTAAATTTAAATTTTCCGCCCAACGATCCTTTTGAATTCCGTCGCGTGTTCGATGTATTTAATGAGGATTTAACAATTTTAAAAGAATTGGATCTCCCAACAGATAATTGGGACTTCGTGCTTTGTTATTTAATTCTGTCGAAATTAGATTCACCTACAAGATGCGCATTGGAACAACTTCAGTCTCCTACCAAGCTGCCTTCATATTTGAAACTCAAAGAGTTTCTTTATAACAAATGCGAAGCTCTTGTACGAGACTTACATTTTTCGACTCGCGATAGCAGTAATATTGACAAACCTCTTGCACGGAACTTTAATCAGGCTGCCAAAAAACACACTTCAGCGCTTCTTTGCAATCTTAAAAAAGGACAGCCTGAAACAAATAGGTCCTCGAACTCTACCACTTACCTGAAATGCTCCTGTTGCGGGGAAGACCACTCCATTTCCAAGTGCAAGGTATTTGCACTCAAGCCAGTTCAGGATCGCCTACAGTTTGTTCAATCACACCGTTGGTGTTTCAATTGTCTTCATTCTTCTCATTATCTTAAAGATTGTAAATCTTTGTTTACATGTAAAAAATGTCAGCAAAAACATCATACTTTGCTCCATCGAGACGAAAACGCTTCTTTAGAAGATCAGCATCAACACCCCATGACGTCTACGGACCAGGAGACGTCTTCCGACTCTAAAATTCAGGTCCTCACCAACTTAGGAGACAAGTCCATAGTACTATTGTCAACCGCCAATGTTGGCATTCGCGATTCATCCGGCCGTTTCCAAACCTTTCGCGCATTGATCGATTCGGGCAGTCAAGCTCACTTCATCACCGATCGTGCTGCGGAGCTCGTAGGCATCCCTCGTCAAGCCAGTTCTCAGAGAATTAGCGGCTTAGGCCAATCTTCCGCAAGCACGTCAGGAGTCATTCAATTAGAGATCGGTGTTAAGGGACGGGTTCTCTTCAACATCAAGGCACTTACGCTACCTAGTATCTGCGGCAACATGCCAACTGTTCGTCCAGATAAGTCATCGTGGCTTCAGGTGAGAGACTTGCCTCTTGCCGATCCTGACTATCACAAACCGGGACCGATTGATCTTCTTCTGGGTGCTGAGGTTTTCTCTTCTCTTCTGAGACCTGGTAATTTGAATGGTGGTCCACGTCAGCCATCAGCTTTCAATTCTGCATTTGGTTGGCTTCTTCTAGGTTCAGTTGGTTCGGACACTGCTTACGAAACGAAATCTTTCATCGTTACTAACGAGGACCGACTTCACGAAGAGGTCCAGCGACTGTGGGAGTTAGACACCATTCCCCAGTCTTCACACCTTACTCCTGAGGAACAACTTTGTGAACAAATGTACTGCACTGACCACTCACGGGACGGATCTTCGGGAAGATACATCGTATCCTTGCCTTTCCGAGAAAGGGGAAGGGATATCTCTTTCCCAGGGTCGCATGAGATCGCTTTACACAGATTACATTCACTCGAGCGCAAACTCATAGCAAATCCAACCTTACGTGAACAATATTCTGCTTTCATGACTGATTATTTACACAGTGGTCACATGACTCGTGTTCCTGGAAAAGATTTGCACAAGGGAAAGTATCACATACCTCATCATTGCATTCTTCGTCCAGGCAGCGCTAGCACTAAGTTAAGAGTGGTTTTCGACGCCTCAGCGACAGATGTGAACGGACCCTCGTTAAATGATACCTTGCTTATCGGTCCAAAGCTTCAAAAGAACCTGTTGGAGCTTTTGCTAAAATTCCGTACACCATCGGTAGTGTTTACTGCTGATGTACGACAAATGTATCGCCAAATATTGGTTCAAGAACCAGATCGTGCTTTTCAAAGAATATTTTGGCGTTTTCATTCGTCGGAACCCATCCAAGAGCACCAATTGCTTCCGATATCCAATACATTTGCGTGGTCGGATTCAACCATCGTGCTCGCCTGGTTACGTTCTCCTTCGTGTCGCTGGAAGACTTTCGTGGCCAACCGTGTCAGTCGCATTCAAGATGCCCTCGAAGGGACTCCTTGGCATCACGTGTCATCTGGAGATAATCCAGCGGATGTCGCTTCTCGTGGTCAATCTCCAGCCGATCTAATCGATAACACGTTATGGTGGGCGGGGCCTTCGTGGCGGATCCAGTCATTCGATTCTTGGCCGTCTTTCGATGGCAATGTCGACGAAATTGAACTTCACTCTGAGGAACGAGTTCGATCGTTATTTCTCCAACAGGACGAAAATCTGGTGGACCTATTACTAATTAATTCTTAATTAACTCTTCGATTCAGAAGATCCAACGCATTCTCGGTTACTGTCTTAGATTCATCTACAACCTACAGAATAACGAATCTCGTCGTTCGTATCTTCCATTATACCGTGCCGAAATTCACACTTCAATTTTGACAGTAGTTAAACGCACTCAACATCTACATTTTAATGATGATATCACGCGCTTGAAGGATGGCAACCTTTTGTCGAAACAAATGCGGAAGCTTAATCCCTTCATTGACGACCACGGTGTGCTCAGGGTGGGTGGCAGGTTATCTCGATCTGGGCTCGAATTCGAGCATAAACATCCTGCCCTACTTCCTCGCGAATCTAAGCTTACTTCTCTTGTGATAAACGCTCTACATCGAGAACATTGTCACCCAGGCATTAACACAAAGCAATATTTCGTGACACAGCAGTTCTGGATTCTGTACCCCAAGCGCGCCATCCGACATTGTCTGTCAAGGTGTATACAATGTTATCGCATAAATCCAGCACCTCTAGAACCTTTCATTAGTGACCTACCCGCCGCTCGTGTTAATCAGGTTAAACCATTCTCGATTGAGGGCATTGATTACGGTGGTCCGTTTCGTATAAAGGCCGGCAACTATCGCAGCGCTAAGATAAAGAAGGCTTATCTTTACTTATTCGTCTGTTTTACCACCAAGGCTCTGCATCTTGAAGTAGCTTCTGACCTGTCTTCCGAAGCTTTTATTGCAGCGCTACGTCGATTTTTCGGTCGACGAGGTCGTGTAAACGTCATACACTCAGATTGCGGCACGAATTTTGTTGGAGTTAAAACTCATCCCTATCGCTTAATCGGTAACCAAACGTTAACTTTCGAGGAGCTGACGACACTATTCGTGCAGATGGAGGCCATGCTAAACTCTCGGCCTCTCTACCCGTTGAGTTCTGACCCAAACGATTTGCGCGTGTTGACTCCAGGTCATTTTTTGACTTTGGAACCCTTGACTTCCGTGCCGGACGGGGATTATACTGATCTAAAAATCAACCGTCTGAGTCGCTGGCAACTCATTCAACGTTTCCAACGGGATTTTTGGAAACGTTGGAAGTTTGAATATCTCCAATCGCTAACTCAGCGCGCCAAGTGGACCAAAAATTGCAATTCACTCTCTGTGAATGATGTAGTGATAATCCGAATCGAAAATACTGCCCCTTTGCACTGGCCTCTTGCGCGAGTCGACAAATTGCACCCAGGTCCCGACGGCGTTGTGCGTATCGCTACGGTTCGTACATCGAATGGTTCTCTTCTCATGAGACCATTAACCAAATTATGTCCATTGCCTAGTCAATGTGACTAATCATCTTCGCTTCCGCGGCGCATTCTCTCTTATCGATTTTCGTTATTCTTATTTTCATTATTTTCTTTTCTTATCATTTTCATTATTATCATTAATATATATTTTTTTCTTTTTCTTCTCTCTTTTCACTGTTTCTTTGTTCGCGCAACGTTCCACAGCATTGCTCGTTTTGGTTTCTAAATTTTCTTTAAAATACACGTTGTTATATTTTGGTGGGCGGAATGTTCCGTAACGCCGCTTGCTTTTGACAGGCTGTGTACTGACCAATCGTACCGTCAGAGTTTGAACTGTATAGTTTAAATTTCGCACATGTCAGCTATATCCACGGAGTGCCGTGAGCCGAACTAGTCGCACAAAACCGTTCGTCCCGTCAAAACAACATTGTCGGTTCTTTATCGAAATAATTATCTTACGTATCGTATCGCAATTTAATTTTAAATAACGAGTGCTAACAACCACGCTAAACGTTCCAGTGCTGACAGATGATGCTCACTATGCAGATTTCACCATCTCCTCCCGGTAAGTTGATTGTGAATTAACGTTATGCATTGTGTTCTCGCATCGCCTGTCAAAAAACAATAGAATTCATTTATACTTTATCTGTGTGGAATAGCCCTGTAAAGGGCGGCTATTCCAACCCCTGTTCGTTCTTCGAACACCTACCTCAGAACGCTTGATGTCACTGTATGTCCATTGTAGAGTATTATTTAATAGACCTACCTCAGAACGCTCGATGTCACTGTATGTCCATTGTAGCGTATTATTTAATAGACCTACCTCAGAACGCTTGATGTCACTGTACGTCCATTGTAGCGCATTATTTCCCATAAGGCTTTCCATTTCATCAAATGCGTACCACTTTGTGTTATAAATGAGGTTGCCTCCACCGCCTGTGCGTATATCTATAAGTTTAAAATATTTAAATTAAAATTGTACTTACGACTGCCACGCTTTAAGCATAATTACCAATAAGTTTCTTTTAACCCCTTGGGCAATTTTGGGAGATAGTCTTCACAGATAACTAACGATTTGGGAGGCGGGTATGGTACCGCCGCCCCAGGTACCATTTATTGGATAACCAACACCACTGCCATCACTGGATAACTTTCGCTACGTCTTTTAATCAAAGTTCAAAATTTTCCTTGTAAAACTATCTTGTGTCACCATTATGGATTTTATTTAGTATGGATTGACGTTTGCGAAAGTCACGTTTCAATCTAAAACTACCTATCTAACTAACCATCACGCCGTTTCTCCACAGGGGTAGGCAGAGAGGACGGACCGCCAAACAACTCGGTCACACCACACACTCCTTGCCTCATTCACATTCATACATATTCTTCTATTATTCTGACTCTTGACATGGCCCGACTCAAGTATCTGATTCACTTGGTCGTGCCATGTCTTCCTCGGGCGGAATGAATGATCGCAGGACTCTTGGTAAAGTTACGCCGCATCGTAACACAGATATAAATAAGAAGCTAGGTAGTTAGTAGATGTAGGCACATACGTCCAAGCCCAGATGTGGGACTATCTCGATCTTGTTCATGAACTACTCATTGCTATAACCATAGTTTTTAACATCATTCGGTAGTTGTCTGTAAATAAAATTTAACCAATTCTATTTCCGATAAAGTTGTCGAATTATGCCGCACGCTTAATACGTAAGAAATTGTAGATAGCGCTACAACAAATAACTATTTATGTTGTGGGAGAAGGTAAACAAAACTAACAATCTAAAAACCTATTTTCTGCACGTTTACCTAAACCCCCGACATAAATAGTTGTCTCCATAAAGTCGCGTTTACACCAAAGTTGAAAAAAACATTGTTTTCAATTTTAGTTGAACTAAAAGTTGCTCTTCTCAAATTTAGAACAACAAATGGAAAACTTGTTGCCAAAGAATCGGCGCGAAAGGCAGTAGTGTCAAGAATTAGGCATTTTCTCCGAGAAGATGACGTCAATCCGTTGAGTGGTGAGCTGAGGTGCGACGGGAGTGTCAAAAACTGCACTGAGAATGACCAGTAGTGACTTTGAGTATTTGATTTCAATGATTGGACATAAAATCAAGAAACGTGACACAAACTACAGGAAAGCAGTACCTGTCCAAGAAAAGCTAGCAGTTACATTACGTTTTTTGGCTACTGGTGATTCGTACACAAGTCTCGGTTATTTGTTTAAAATCTCAAAGTCAACCATTTAACTGTTTGTTATTGAAGTTTGTAAGTTTGCGTGGAGGGGGAACAGTTCTCCACTAGTTTCCTAAAGGTTGCTAGCGCAAAGCGCGCAGCAACAAATATTCCACTTTTAGTTGTCAACTTTCTTTGATCTTTACCGATCTTTACCTTTGATCAAAATTTAGTGGAAGATTTGTCTCTCCACAAGTGGAAGACAGAAAAAGTTGATGTATTTTGTAGAAAAAGCAACAAATTGCAACAACTTGTGGAAAACTTAGGTGAAATCAAGTGTTGTTTTTTTAAAGAGCCTTTGCATGCAGCGGAATTCGACAAGTTTGCATCTATTGATAAGTAAAACAGATTCAATAAATTCTAACCTGTCATTTTTCTTTTCTCTCTGCTATATTGGTTCTTCAAGCAAATCCACTTTGTATTGATAATTTTAGTCGAAACTCCCATCAGCGCAGCTATTTCTCGTACAGCCTCATGTTTTTTAAATCTGTTCTTGAAATCTGGGCAATGGGCATCCCAGATTACGGGTCTCTGTCGGATCAAGTGTATAAATTGAAGAACGGCGCCTCTTTTGGAATCCATGACTTGCTCAGGGCCCATTACATAAATAAACCACTCGCACACATAACAAATTAATAACAACTAACAATCGACTTGAACTGACATATCTGACATAACCTCAACCTCAACAGTAAATAAACTTATAGAACCAGTGATGCCATACTCCAAAAATGAAAAACCCTGCTTCAAGGGTTAAAAAACCCCGTTTTAAGGTTATTAAAAGAAAGAAAAACTAATATTTTTTTAAATTTAAAGTTTCTTTTATATAACTTTAAAAAATATGAAATAAGGAATACCAACATATGAAAATGTCATGGACAGAAATTGTTTTAAATTGCTGTTATTCCATTTGACGAAAACAACTAACTAACTAACCATCACGCCGTTTCCCGCAGCCTCATTCACATTCATACATACTCATCGTGCCATGCCTTCCTCGGGCGTCCCCGACTTCTGTTATCATTCGCATTTGCGTCACATATTCTCCTTACACTCCTTTCTTCGGCGTCCATTTCTTAATCTTACTCATTACGCTAACTTCAGTTTAATAATGCCTTCGGAGGGCGAAACAGCTGTCACACGAAATCATATTTACGCACCGGAACTTGTTTATGAATAAACTCTTTATAAATAATGTAATTAAAATTGTTCGGCTGTCCCCGACTTCTTTTAACATTCACATCTGCGGCGTGTATTACCTTTACACTCCTTTCTTCGTTAATTTGTTCTACGTGCCCAAAACATCTAAGCGTCCCTTTCTTAATCTTACTCATTGCACATTATTTTTGGATTTAAATAGTTGGAAAAATAATTAATTTACATGCATACATTATTAAAGTTAAGTTGTTCAGTAAGACAATTTATTGTACAGGAGTTTACCACACACAAGCCCGACGAAGACATGGCACGATCAAGTGAACTAGGTACTTGTTTCGGGACATGTCAAAAGTCAGAATAATAGAAGAGTATTTAAGAGACGACGTATGAATGTGAATGAGGCAAGAAGTGTGTGCCAAGACCGAGTTGTTAGGCGGTCCGTCCTCTCTGCCTACCCATGCGGAGAAACGGCGTGATGGTTAGTTTAATTAGTAAATTAATGTAAAAATCAAAATAAAGTTTTACAATTTGAAGTTAATAACAATACAATCATGTTTTCCAAAGGAAACAATGGGACCTAACTAAATAATATCTACGCTTTATGAAAAATACAATTTTTTTATATGAAAAATAATACTGTTTTTGTAAGAAAAAAATAAACATACCAAATTATGCTAAATTATGGTGAAATTTTTACACTCAGAAATTAGATTTTATGATTAATTCTAGTTCAGACCATAATTCTCAGTACGTATCCCAAATTTTAGTCCATTCGACTTTGTAGATACTGAGAAAACGGCTCGAACCCAAGTCTTGCATTTGTTCTTGTTAAAATGATGATATTTCCAGAAATGCTCTTTTCTGCAGATTTTGTCATTGATTCAACTTCAGACCATAAGTTCTCAGTACGTTTCTAAAATTTCAGCTTCGTAGATCCTGAGAAAACTTCTGTAAAAGTTTGAACCCAAGTCTTGCATTTGTGCCCGTAAGATGATAATTCCACAACTGCTTTTTTCTGCAGATTTTGTCGTTGATTACTCCAGACCATAATTTTTCGTTTTACATTATCATTATTGTCATGCCTACGATTTCATATAGATAGTTGCCATTAGAGAAGAAATAAAATTTTGAGACGGTACTAAATCGTCAAAAAATGGCAACACCTTGAACATAACCATAGATCACAATCATGAAATCATATGTCACGTGATTGGTTTATTTATGTCTGTCACTTTCATTTGCGAGCTTTGTCATTAGTCATTACCCAATTGATGTTTTTGTTTACACTAGGTATGGGCAACCTTTCCCAGCTCTGGGGCCAAATTATCATTCTGTCTTCTAGTCAAGGGCCGGACCAAGTTACTAAACATAATTAAGTACTATTTAATTAATATTAAATACTGATTACAACATTTTGTGTTAAGATTGGCCTATTTCTTGAATTACGAGACTTTCAATATTGGCGTTGGTATTGCTTACGAATAATCGCATAGAATGTTTTTAGATTTTCATCTGTTATCCTCGTTCGAATTTCTGAATTAGTGTGTTCCATCCTCGAAAAAAAAAACTGTTCACACGTATATCTGCTGCCAAAAAGACAGTTGATTTTTCTTTCAAATGCTCGTAAATTAGAATATTTTCTTCCATTGAAAATAAATTATAAAAATTCGTCAAAGCAATGTTGTTAAATAGTGTTTTTAGCACTCAATCCCCCTGAAGCTCAATAAGTTCCATATGAACATGTGATCGCAATAGGCGAATCAAGAGTGGAATGTAAAATATAAATTGTGAACTTTGAAGTTGACACAACTATGGTTGGAGATGGTGAACATGAAGTAAGGAAGGAATCCGAATGTGATGTTCTTTAAGGATGATGATGGTATGATTTTACTCACAGGAGATATGATTTCACGCACAAGCTTCCATAACATCCAGGTTGGATACAAAACACACTGAGGGAACTGAATATGTTCTCTGCACAGGCCTTCTACCCTGATTTGATATTAAAAACAGCACTGATAACTAATAGATGTACACCAATAAACTGGTTTGACAGTCAGTTTTATTGTTGTAAAATGTCACACAAACACGTGATAATGACAGGTACTTGTAAGTAAAAATAGGATGGGAAAAATGCAAGGACAATGTTAAAGTAAGATTAATAGTTGCGTCAACAGTACATTTGATGGCACATTATTTGCATCAGCATCCATTGGACGAGCAAATATAGCGAATGTGGAGTCTTTGTTTCGGAAGTCGGTAAACCTCATATAAAATTGCTTTATTTGTGCCACCAGTTCATCTCCATAAGAATTTTTTTTTATATTTTTACCTTATATCTGATTTTCCAAAAATCTGAGTTTATTACAAAAACCTTTGACATGTCCATGCAGTTCATCATGAACCAATTGTCCCTGTTTTGTAATTGAAGATTCAGATCATCATCCGGTGACATCTATGATAGCAACTTTAGCGTCGCTCACTATTGTCGCGGAGGAGCTGAGTTCGCTCCCCGGTTAAAGCAACTTTATTTTTTTTTAAATAAAAATAAATAAACAATTAAAAACTATAATAATATAAGTGTAACGCCATCTAGTGAATTTCATCAAATACACTAAAATGAGCAAGTAAAAGAAAACCACCAAAAAAACACCATCTAGTGACTCTGATGATGACTACAACACAAATAAAATATTTAAATTCATGGAAAAAAAGTTTGAAGATTTATCGGAACAAATGATGAAATCTTTTAGAGAACAAATTAAAAATGAACTAAGAGATCTTAAGAAATCTGTAGAATTTTGTTGCAATAAAATTGATGAATATGAAGAAAATAATAAAAAGAAAGATACACTGATCAAACAACTGCAATCAGAAAACAACGAAATAAAACAGCTAATAAACAAACTGGAACAATTACACAAACAAAATAACATTGAGATACAAGATATTCCTTTTAAAGAAAATGAAAACTTACCAAAAATAGTCAATAATATAATGAAAACCATAAAATGCGAAATGGAATTATCAAAAATAACAAATATATATTGTATCAGAAACAGAAACCCTTTAAACAAATATCCAGCCTTAATTGTATCATTCCAAAACAAAGAAACAAAGGACAAAATCATCGACCAAAAAAGAAAATATGGTGTCTGAACAATTCATCAAATTTCAAAGTTCATTTTCAAGTTCTGTGAAAGATTTTTTCAAGTTCTGTTTTTATTTCAGTTTTGTCAAGCAACTAGCCTACAATGATATAAAAACAGAACTTGAATAAGTCTTTCACAGAACCCGAAAATGAACGTTGAAATTTGATGAATTGTTCAAATTCTCCGAAACAACCCGTCCTAAATATAAATTTTCCGATAGATAACAAAATTTTCATTAACGAACAATTAACACAACTAAACAAACACCTCCTGTTTCTGGCGAAATCCTCAAGACTCGGCTACAAATTCATCTGGGCGAAAAACGGTAACGTTATGATGAGAAAAGATGAAACAGCTCCAATCATCCACATAAGGCAGCCGAATGACATTCCTTCAGAATAAAGGACCATCTAACCGCATTGCACGTGAAAATAACTTATATCTATCAAAATGTCTGATGATAGCAAACACCTATCAACCTTTAACATGGCTGAAGAAAACTATATACATGAAAATTATAAATGTAGAAACCCATATGAACTAAATCTACTTTTTAAAAATATTGATTTCTCGATCTTAAACATGAATATTAGAAGTTTAAGGAAACACTTCGATGAGCACTGTATCCTTATTAATAACCTAGATTTTTCTCCAAGCATAATTTTTTTGACTGAAACTCAAATGAAAAATGTTATTCCATATAACTTATCAGAATTTACCACAATTTCCTCTGCCTGTAAGCATACTGGTCATGATGGAGTCACTGTCTTCTTTCATAATACTCTGAAAAATGTTGCCACTGAATTTATTGAATTTAAGTCAGCCAATGCAATAAAATTAACCTTTTTTCAAAACAAATATAAATATCATGTACTAGCCATATACAGATCCCCATCATTAAATGATTTTTTATTTGTAAAAGAACTAAAATCTTTTGTTAGAAATCTTGACAGAAACAATTTTACTTTTCCATTTTGACAGGTGACATTAATATAAATATTAATGATAACACTATAAATGTAAATTGCCAAAATGAGTATCTAGATTGTTTATCAAGCTCTGGATATATGTCATATATTAGCTCACCAACTAGAGTAACCTTAAGTAACTCTGCATGTTTAGACCACATATTTGTCAAGTTACTAGGTATAATTAATATAAGTTAATTAATAATAAGTTGTCAGGTTATTTGGATTACAGTTGGATTAATTATATCAATTAAATAAAGGGATAAATTATATAGAGAAATGTTAAAATATCAAAAGGATTGCCAAAATAATAATCTCAGAACAATGCCTTATCTGAAAACAAAATATCTAATGTACCGAAACTTACTAAATAGACTGATACGAAACTGCAAAAAGAAATACCATTGTGAACAAATTGAAAATGCTAAAAATAATACTAAAAAAACTTGGAATATTATAAATGAAATTGCCAACAAAAAAATGATGTCTTCAAATATTGTAAATGTGGTTAAAATAAATAATGAAATAATAACTAACAAATCGACCATTGCAGAATGTTTTAATAACTTTTTTACAAATATAGTAGACGAGGTACTTGAATCTTCCGGCATTAATGTTAATAATGATTATATGGAGACATCTCCTCAATTAGATTCTAATAACGATGCAATTAACTCTATAGAATATTTTTCTCCCATTACATTTAATGAAATTGAAAAATATATTGATAGCCTTAAACCATCCAACTCTAAGGGAAATGATGGACTATCATGTGATACATTAAAAAAAATAAAACAGCATGTATTAACGCCATTACAACATATTTTTAATATATGCCTCAAAGATGGTCATTTTCCAGAACAATTTAAAATCTCCACTATAATACCTATTCATAAATCTGGAGATACGCATAAATTAGACAATTACAGACCAATATCCCTTGTTTCAAACCTATCAAAAATATTCGAAAAATGCATCAAATTTAGTCATTGAACACTTAGAAAAATACAAAATTTTATCAAAAAACCAATACGGCTTTTGTAAAGATCTAAGCACTGAGGATGCCATATATGAATTGACAAAAAATATTTATACATCTATCGATAAAAAAAAGAAATGTCTTGCCATATTCCTAGATTTAAGAAAAGCTTTCGACACCGTTAATCATAATTTACTGATTAAAAAAATAACTCGACTGGGCTTCAAAAAAGACACACTAAAATTACTATCAAACTATCTTAAAGACAGAACAAAAAAAACAAAAATTGGGAATAATTATAGTTCAAAGACACAGATAAAAAACGGAGTTCCGCAGGGAACTGTTCTTGGCCCGATTTTATTCTTAATTTATAAATGATTTATGTAATTTTGTAATCCCTGGTAAAATTGTTTCTTACGCCGACGACACGGCAATAATAGTGGATGGTAATAATTGGACAAAAACTTTTTCGAAAGCAACTGTATGTATTTCACTTGTTTCAAAATGGTTAAAATACAACAAACTTGTCTTAAACTACAGCAAAACATTTTACTTACCTTTTTATAAAAATATAAGAAACAAACCAAAAGAAAACCTTAAAATTAGAATCCATAATACAACTTGCAATCAAGAAATGTGCTTCCTGTGCAACGAACTCGCTAATGTCAAAAATATAAAATATTTAGGAGTATCAATAGATATTAATCTTAATTGGAAATCACATATTAATCAAACTACTTCCAAACTAAGATATCTTACCTACATATTTTGTACTCAAGGAAATTTTAAACGCTGAAAAATTGAAAATGATCTACTTCTCCCTGGTGCAATCTGCAATCACTTATGGCATAATAGGATGGGGTGGTGCACCTGATACATTTATTAAGCCTCTACAAATAATTCAAAAACACATAATTAAAGTCATATATAACAAAAATAAAACATTCTCGACCGACCTATTATACAAGGAATCTAAATTATTTAACATTCGTAAATTATTTATATTACAAACTATGAAATATTTATTTAAAAACAAAAATAATTTCAAAATAAATGAAAACAGAATGAGCAAAAGAACAAATAATATATTTTACACCCCCCAAACCAATACTATATTAATGCAGACACATAGCAGTTTCATTGGTCCTAGTGATTTAACCTTCTACCACTACAAACTCAAATGATAATTAAAAAGATAGAATATATTAAAGAGGTAAAATTATGGCTGAATGACGCAGATATTGAAACGCTTTTACTATAAATTAATTGATCCTTTCTACAACTCACTTGCTGAAACTTTATAAACTATTGTACATAATGTTTTCTCTTTACTTTTTATAATAACTATAAACAAAAAAAAAACTTTTTCTACTAATGTATATTATACTTTAGGTACTTGAAATATAGTAATCGTTTTATATTACCCACACTCAGGCAGTGCCTTAGTGGGTTTTCATTTCTTGTGTATACTATTTGGTATTATATATTATGTTATTATATACTATCTATTAATATGTATAATATATGAAAAGAAATGAAAATAAATAAAGTTAAAAAAAAAATCTATCTACAAGGAATGCTAAATCACACACCCATTATTTTCTTCGGTTAATCGTGTTTCCTTTTATGTCCATAAAATCTGCAATGTCTTGTCTCAAATCATAGAATAGTTTTAACATTTTCCCATTACACAACCACCTCACTTCACAGTAAAAAGACACATCTTCATAGTCAAATAGGTCTTCCAAAAACACCTTAAACTGGCGGTGACATGAGACTGGCACGTGACTGGCATGAAATGAATGCTGGCAACTACTACTTCCACTGACTTTCATCGATTTTGCACACAGATTTTGGTTGTGGATAGTGCAATGAAAAATTGTAAAATTTTCCAGGTGGATATCCCGAAAATAACTAAATAAATAAATAAACTCTCATCCAAAGCAATTGAAAACGCTTCGAATCCATTAATCCTCTCTTTCAAACTTTTTTGATATCATCAGCCATCATTTCTATACTTCGGACAACAGAACGTCTCGACAAACATATTCTTTCGAAGTGTTTTTTCTTTTCAGTACAGATTATACTTGCAACGTTGAGCTGACACACTGATAAATTCCCCTTCACCAAATGCTTTACGATGTTTTCGTTTACCACAAAGCATGCTTTGACAACGCTATTGTGCTTCATTATTTGCTTGAGATCGTAAGATTTGTAAGAAGGTACTTTACATAAAAGTGATACATGATTCAGTGTACATAGGAGAATATCTGTATTGTACAGGAGATACTGACAGTAAATAGATGTAGGTAATCCATTGTAAAGAAGGTACAAAATACACAATTGTAAAATAATCTTGATTAATATTCATTAACTCCAGCCTGAACCGGAAACGGGACGTACAAACAAGTTTACACACAAACGAAATGCAAAACGGCCGAGTATTTTAAAATTTTATTTATTACACTCAATAAAAAAAACTTGTACGGAAGATACATTTTTAATATTGTGTCACCCGCCATGCGCCTAGGGATGTCGCTGTGTTATGGCGGGTGAAGTTTTTCTTAATATGCATATAATAATAGTAATTAAATTATATAATTCAGATTTGGTTATAAATGTCATAATTTTATTAGGAAGATTGGATAAGGAATGTAAGAGATGTATGAAGGGAGATAAGAATGTCTGGAAGTTATGATTGCAGGTGTTAGATCCGCAGGGTTATTTGTGTATTGAAAGTATGGAGTCGGGTTTCAGTTTTTAAGTTATCGGGGAGTAGATTTAAGGTTTTAGGAGCTAGGTAGACGAATTGTCTTTGTGCTGATGTAGTATGCAGTTTAGGTAAATTATAGGGTCAGTTGATTATAGTTCTCACAAGATTTCTCAACGCTCAGTCAATTATTATTAAATATATTGATTTTCATATTCGTTTCGAGTATGTAGGCCGCTAAGATGGTATGTAGGTACTTACATAGCAAACCACTTAACTTAACCTCTGGGGAGTCATTGTCCATGCATAATATTGTCCTGTTACCCCCTTTATTTGCTTAACCGAGGAAGACTTATAATTTCAACACAATACATTTTGAAATCAATTCTGTGCCTATTGTTTAGTTTCCGTTGTTTTTTTCTTAAAATTTTGGCCCTAGCATGGGATCGCAGCACTGTGGATGTACAGATATTACTTTTTGCCTTTTAAATGGATTCGTTTCATATGTGCTGTCAAGATCCCAGCTCGCGTGAATTTCTTGCCACACTCCTCGCAGGTATATGGCCTCTCACCGCTGTGCGTGCGCTCGTGTTTCGTCAGAGACTCCTTATGTTTGAACGCGCGGTTGCATTGGTTACACACGAACGGCTTAGCCTCAGAGTGTGTCGTTTGATGAGCCTTCAAGTTCCACTTGATGTTTGTAGTAAATTCGCACTTCAAACAAGAGAACACACCACTGGGCACAATTTTCTCACCGGTGTGCGTGCGTCTATGCACATTTAAATGATGTTTTCCTTTAAATTTTTTATCACAAAAATCGCATTTGTAAGGCCGCTCGCCTGTGTGAACCCTTTTATGAAGTCTTAGCGCTCCAGATTGCGATGTGGAATAATCACAAACATCACAGGAGTACGGTTTTTCCCCGCTGTGGATCCTTTTATGTGATCTGAGATGGGTGGACGTGGAAAACACGAAGCTACATTCGTCACACGCATAAGGTTTCTCACCAGAGTGGACTCGCTTGTGCTCACGGAGGTGGCTGGACCAACCAGAAGCAAAGTTACACTCAGAACATTTAAATGGCTTCTCTCCGGTATGCCCGCGCATGTGATTAGTAAGCACCGAGGCTTTGAGAAACATCTTTCCGCACACATCACATTTGAATCTATACCTCCAAGCTACACTTTCATCATTTACCGCCATATTGTCAACAGATTCAATTGCATCACTTGAAACCGTTTCACGTTTAATTTCTGGATTTTCTTTAACTTCAGTTGGCCCATAGCTTTCGATAACCACTTCTTCTTTGATGACTGATGTAGGTATAAATGGTTTCTGTTGGGAGTGCGTGCGCTTGTGAGACATTAGCGCCCAGGTTTTAAGAAATGTCTTTTCGCACTCATCACATTTGAACATATTCTTCATGGATACGCTTTCACCTTTTACCGGTAGACTTTTAGCTTCAATTTCATCAGATTCAGTCATTTCAGATTTGATAATGACTTCTTCTTTAATCATCGATGGAGCCTCTATCACTTCGTCCATCACGGAGGTTTGTAAAGTGAAATGAATTGAAGGCTGTAGTAAGACTGAAAGGAAATAAATCATGGAATAAGTTCATCTGACTCGGTGTTATAACTAACAGGAGGGGAACATCGTAAGACCGGGAGTAGAACAGCAAGAGACTGACAGAAGTGTAGAGGATTTCTAGAAGCTGCCTAAAAACTCTCCAAGTGATATAGGTTATGGCGCAGAAAACGTGTGTAATGGTTTTGGAATTTACCTCGCTCACACCAATGATGTTTTTATTAAAAGTTAAATCAATATTAAGCTCGAAAACATACACGCAACAATATTAACACGTGGATATCACGTAATCTGCCCAAACGTCACTATTGGTCACTATCAACTGCTATCAACTACTTGAAATCCATAGACAAGCTTTCTGAACAGATCAGTGTGAGTGTGGCCTAGCTAGGGTGGTATAACTCCGCTTAAAAACGTCAACACAATTATTTTTTTGAATAGAAATAAATTTATTATATAATAAAATTAAATAAAAATTTTGGAATGATAAAAAAATTTATTGGTAAAAATCTATGTTTGTGACGTAGGCGATGCTTTTTTTTTGTTTCTCGCTCACTTTTAAGACTCGTGCGCCAGAAAGAGAGGGTTCGCAAACGGTGTAATGCGTGTTCTCGCCGCTAGGTGGCCGACTCATGCTTCCCGCCATTTAACTTCCTTTAAAAGCAAAGTTTGACAGACGCCGTTGTTTGTCATCATTGTCAAACATTTTTAAATATCTGGTTGTGTGAAACATTTGATTTATGTGTGAAAATGCCTACCGATAAAGTCATTAAAACTTGTTGTTGTTCTTGTGTGAAAGGATGTTTGGACAGAGACTCTATTCGACACAAGTTTCCAGCCATAACATCTGAAAGTCGATTTCGAGAATGGTGTTGGAGATTGGGAAGATTTGACTACGTAAATTGTCCAATCTTAGCATCATATGCAACAGTTTGTGGTTGTCATTTCAATATCAGCAGCAAACGCAATCGCACTGGAGCTTCAAAGAAAGACGCACTGCCTACCCTCAATCTTCCTGGTATTCAAAAATATGTTGATTTACCAAAAGAAATTCAGACGCATGGTGACAAAAATACAGGTTCGAATCTATTTTTAATCTCGTTTTAAGCGTTTCATCCATAACTAATCCCTCAGGCAATTTTGGGAGACATTAGATACAGACAAATACTTTATTTTGGTTAATCTTAACCTCTCATTTTGCAATGTATTGGCTCTTAGCAGAACTGTAAAAATACAGATTCGGTGGAAAATATTTTCGAATTACGTTTTGTATCTGTTTTATATTACTTAAAAGGGAATAGCATTGTTAGTTTTGTTCGTCTAATATGTCAATCTTTACTTCAATTTCTTCAAGAACTATGATATTTTTTTTCCAGAAATGAGTGCAGGACCCAGTCATGTCTTTTCTGCAACCAGCAGCGTTGCTCTTGCTGCACAGGGGATGGCAGAACATAGATGTAAAATATCTTGCATAGGTGACCCATATGATCCCACTAAGAAATTTGCTATCAACGCTCTTGAAATTCATTATGTCGTCGAGAATGTACTGAATTATAATTGCGAAAATTTATATCTTGTGCCCGTTATTGAAGAAACCATTGCCAAATATATATGTTTTGAATGGCTTAATTGTAACGAACATAAAAAAAATTATTCAATTCATTATCAAAATTACTGTACCATTTATAATCAATGCATGGGTGTACCGATGTCAATAGAAAATTAATTGGCAAGGATACACTACCATACAATGGACCTGACGCCATGAAGAAAATGGCAGTACTGCGACATGTAAACTATGCTAAATATAGGAAGAAATGGTTGTCATAACTAATTTATTTTAATAAGTTAAAACCAATTAGGACCACAATTTGTTCCTATAAGCGTCTTTTAAATATCGTAGTACTGCCATGCTCCTCATTAAATCAGGTCAATTGTATGGTTGTGGTGTATCCTTGCCAATTCATTTTCTATTGACATCTCTATATGAGTAGTAGAATAATAACGAAAAAATAAATATACAAGTCAAATATTGTTATCGTTTGTAATTTTAAGCCAAATATTCTCTGATGCGGAGTTTACATTATTCAGTTTGGCTGTATTAGTCTGCAGCCCATTTTCAGTCACCGATTAGCGTTAATAAAAATATAGTCGAATTAGTTTATTTTATATGTCTAGTTTATATATAGTTCTACTTTTTTATTACATACTTGACATCATAATGAATATTCTCTCAACACCTTCTTTAAATTTTACTCTTGTATTTGGTGTTTTTATTTGTTATTATTATACCCTATTTATTTATCAGGTGCCAATATGTATTGTTAAAACAATAACCAATTGTTAAATTTACTTTTCTGTTTACACTGTTACATTCTTTATGTTGTGTACTATCCCTAAGTTAAAAATATCTAAAAGGCATATAAAGTTTTTAAAACTAAAAAGTATTATATACTTACTATTTATATATGAAAGGTATAAATATTTAAGTAATAAGATAAGTAGGAGGGAAACAAAAATAATAATAATGTAATTAGACGCTAATACAGCTAAAACAGTAGGTTGAATCGTTGACTGCCTTATTGACAATATTTTTTTTCAATTGCTGTTGGATATTGAAAGAAAATAACTATCATTTCCAACAGCTAGTTTTATATTGATACAGTAATTTCACCTTCTAAATGTGTTTTGTGCTTATATTATTGTATTTCATGTTTATATTTAAAAAATAAAATTATTGTACATGTAATTATGAGTTTGATTTTCAGCTTCCTTCTGATAAAACGCTGTCCTGAGAAAATGAGATGTAAAGGAAGTTACTTTAAAGGTCATTTCTTTTTTAGGACAGGGCTTTGTCAGATGGGACCTTGTGGTCTTGGGTGACATTTTACTTATGTTTTAGGCTAATGAATTGGGTTTTAGGTAGGTTCCGAAGCAGAATTAAATTGTCTATGGTTGCGCTTTTTTTTTAAATTTCCTCTATCCTTTGTCGATGGTGTGCTGTGACGTCAGCGATGCGTGGTGTATTCAAATTTGCCAGATCTATGGTTAAAACTTGACGAAAGCAAACGTATGGAAAGAGGGCGGAGTTATCAATCTATAGATAGTTGATTTATGGGTATAACTCCGAGACAAATTTGAAACCGCCGAAAAGACACGGATATTTCTATGGTTATTTTATGACGTCACAACGTATTTACACGTGTCTTTATTTTGATGTTCGCAGATGATATAAAAATTTACCAAATTATTGACAATATTAATGACTGCTTATTATTACAATCAAATCTCATTAGCTTTTCTGATTGGTGTATCCTAAATAAATTAACCCTTAATGTGAAAAAGTGTCAAGTCATGAAATTTTATAGGAAGAAGAACCCATTGATTTTCACATACTGTATGAACAATCAAGTCGTGTCTGAACCCGAAATAAAAGACCTGGGGATAATATTTGACACCAAATTAACATTGATCTCCCATATTAACCATATAACCACTAAAGCAATGCAAATGTTGGGTTTCATATTAAGAACTTCAAAAGATTTCAAAAATTTAAAAACTTTAAAAATATTGTATTCATCCATTGTCAGAAGCCATTTAGAATTCAATTCAACCATTTGGAATCCATTTTACAATATTCATGAAAAATCTATCGAGCGAATCCAACATAATTTTTTACGAAACATAAATTATAGATTAGGAATTCCAATTGAAAACATTAACTACACCTCACTGTTGAAAGTCATGGGCCTTGCCACATTAAAAGAAAGAAGAATATGTTCTGATCTATTTTTTCTTTATAAAATTGTTAATAACATGTTTGACTCCCCTGAACTCCTTAGGCTGATTGACTTTCATGTGCCAAGTAGAACGGTTCTTCAGAAGGTACCTTACCATTAAAACATTGCAGGTACGAAAATAGAAATAAATTCAGTAATGAACCGACTGCACAGTGCAACGAAAAAATATCACATGAACACCAACCGTACTGAATGTCTATCAGCCTATAAAAACATTGTTATTAAATCTGTATGTCTATCTTGATAGCTTTGTAATGATTATAAATTTTCAATGTATCGAAATTTATGGGAATTTGCTTCAGTGTACTCTGTGTGTTGCATTTAAGTTAATATTTCTATACTTGGTACATATTTTAATTGTTATATCTCTTTTACTCTTTGATTATATCAAATGAATTTTTAATTGTATCATTTGTAAAAGCCCTAATTGGGCGTGTACAAATAAATAAATATAAATACCCCAATTGGGAATGATACAGTCTCACTAGCTCCAGCCTTACAACATACCCCAATTGGGAATGCTACAGTCTCACTAGCTCCAGCTTTACAACATACCCCAATTGGGATTGCTAAAGTCTCATTATCTCTAGCCTCACAACATAACCCAATTGGGAATGATACAGTCTCACTATCTCCAGCCTTACAACATACCCCAATTGGGAATGCTACAGTCTCACTAGCTCCAGCTTTACAACATACCCCAATTGGGATTGCTATAGTCTCATTATCTCTAGCCTCACAACATAACCCTATTGGGAATGATACAGTCTCACTAGCTCCAGCTTTACAACATACCCCAATTGGGAATGCTACAGTCTCACTATCTCCAGCCTTACAACATACCCCAATTGGGAATGCTACAGTCTCACTAGCTCCAGCTTTACAACATACCCCAATTGGGAATGCTACAGTCTCACTAGCTCCAGCTTTAAAAAATACCCAAATTGGGAATGCTACAGTCTCACTATCTCCAGCCTTACAACATACCCCAATTGGGAATGCTACAGTCTCACTAGCTCCAGCCTTACAACATACCCCAATTGGGAAAGATACAGTCTCACTAGCTCCAGCTTTACAACATACCCCAATTGGGAATGCTACAGTCTCACTATCTCCAGCCTTACAACATACCCCAATTGGGAATGCTACAGTCTCACTAGCTCCAGATTTCAACATACCCCAATTGGGAATGCTACAGTCTCACTAGCTCCAGCTTTACAACATACCCCAATTGGGAATGCTACAGTCTCACTAGCTCCAGCTTTACAACATACCCCAATTGGGAATGCTACAGTCTCACTATCTCCAGCCTTACAACATACCCCAATTGGGAATGCTACAGTCTCACTATCTCCAGCCTTACAACATACCCCAATTGGGAATGCTACAGTCTCACTAGCTCCAGCCTTACAACATACCCCAATTGGGAATGCTACAGTCTCACTAGCTCCAGCCTTACAACATACCCCAATTGGGAATGCTACAGTCTCACTAGCTCCAGCTTTACAACATACCCCAATTGGGATTGCTAAAGTCTCATTATCTCTAGCCTCACAACATAACCCAATTGGGAATGATACAGTCTCACTATCTCCAGCCTTACAACATACCCCAATTGGGAATGCTACAGTCTCACTAGCTCCAGCTTTACAACATACCCCAATTGGGAATGCTACAGTCTCACTATCTCCAGCCTTACAACATACCCCAATTGGGATTGCTACAGTCTCACTATCTCCAGCCTTACAACATACCCCAATTGGGAATGCTACAGTCTCACTAGCTCCAGCCTTACAACATACCCCAATTGGGAAAGCTACAGTCTCACTAGCTCCAGCTTTACAACATACCCCAATTGGGATTGCTCAAGTCTCATTATCTCTAGCCTCACAACATAACCCTATTGGGAATGATACAGTCTCACTATCTCCAGCTTTACAACATACCCCAATTGGGAATACTACAGTCTCACTATCTCCAGCCTTACAACATACCCCAATTGGGAATGCTACAGTCTCACTAGCTCCAGCTTTACAACATACCCCAATTGGGAATGCTACAGTCTCACTAGCTCCAGCTTTACAACATACCCCAATTGGGAATGCTACAGTCTCACTATCTCCAGCCTTACAACATACCCCAATTGGGAATGCTACAGTCTCACTAGCTCCAGCTTTACAACATACCCCAATTGGGAATGCTACAGTCTCACTAGCTCCAGCTTTACAACATACCCCAATTGGGAATGCTACAGTCTCACTATCTCCAGCCATACAACATACCCCAATTGGGAATGCTACAGTCTCACTAGTTCCAGATTTCAACATACCCCAATTGGGAATGCTACAGTCTCACTATCTCCAGCCTTACAACATACCCCAATTAGGAATGCTACAGTCTCACTAGCTCCAGCTTTACAACATACCCCAATTGGGATTGCTAAAGTCTCATTATCTCTAGCCTCACAACATAACCCTATTGGGAATGATACAGTCTCACTAGCTCCAGCTTTACAACATACCCCAATTGGGAATGCTACAGTCTCACTATCTCCAGCCTTACAACATACCCCAATTGGGAATGCTACAGTCTCACTAGCTCCAGCTTTACAACATACCCCAATTGGGAATGCTACAGTCTCACTAGCTCCAGCTTTAAAAAATACCCAAATTGGGAATGCTACAGTCTCACTATCTCCAGCCTTACAACATACCCCAATTGGGAATGCTACAGTCTCACTAGCTCCAGCCTTACAACATACCCCAATTGGGAAAGATACAGTCTCACTAGCTCCAGCTTTACAACATACCCCAATTGGGAATGCTACAGTCTCACTATCTCCAGCCTTACAACATACCCCAATTGGGAATGCTACAGTCTCACTAGCTCCAGATTTCAACATACCCCAATTGGGAATGCTACAGTCTCACTAGCTCCAGCTTTACAACATACCCCAATTGGGAATGCTACAGTCTCACTAGCTCCAGCTTTACAACATACCCCAATTGGGAATGCTACAGTCTCACTATCTCCAGCATTACAACATACCCCAATTGGGAATGCTACAGTCTCACTATCTCCAGCCTTACAACATACCCCAATTGGGAATGCTACAGTCTCACTAGCTCCAGCCTTACAACATACCCCAATTGGGAATGCTACAGTCTCACTAGCTCCAGCCTTACAACATACCCCAATTGGGAATGCTACAGTCTCACTATCTCCAGCCTTACAACATACCCCAATTGGGAAAGCTACAGTCTCACTAGCTCCAGCTTTACAACATACCCCAATTGGGAATGCTACAGTCTCACTATCTCCAGCCTTACAACATACCCCAATTGGGAATGCTACAGTCTCACTAGCTCGAGCTTTACAACATACCCCAATTGGGAATGCTACAGTCTCACTATCTCCAGCCTTACAATATACCCCAATTGGGAATGCTACAGTCTCACAAGCTCCAGCTTTACAACATACCCCAATTGGGAATGCTACAGTCTCACTAGCTCCAGCCTTACAACATACCCCAATTGGGAATGCTACAGTCTCACTAGCTCCAGCTTTACAACATACCCCATTTGGGAATGCTACAGTCTCACTAGCTCCAGCTTTACAACATACCCCAATTGGGAAAGCTACAGTCTCACTAGCTCCAGCTTTAAAACATACCCCAATTGGGATTGCTAAAGTCTCATTATCTCTAGCCTCACAACATAACCCTATTGGAAATGATACAGTCTCACTAGCTCCAGCTTTACAACATACCCCAATTGGGAATGCTACAGTCTCACTATCTCCAGCCTTACAACATACCCCAATTGGGAAAGCTACAGTCTCACTAGCTCCAGCTTTAAAACATACCCCAATTGGGAATGCTACAGTCTCACTATCTCCAGCCTTACAACATACCCCAATTGGGAATGCTACAGTCTCACTAGCTCCAGCTTTACAACATACCCCAATTGGGATTGCTACAGTCTCACTAGCTCCAGCTTTACAACATACCCCAATTGGGATTGCTTAAGTCTCATTATCTCTAGCCTCACAACATAACCCAATTGGGAATGATACAGTCTCACTATCTCCAGCCTTACAACATACCCCAATTGGGAATGCTACAGTCTCACTATCGCCAGCCTTACAACATACCCCAATTGGGAATGCTACAGTCTCACTAGCTCCAGCTTTACAACATACCCCAATTGGGAATGCTACAGTCTCACTATCTCCAGCCTTACAACATACCCCAATTGGGAATGCTACAGTCTCACTATCTCCAGCCTTACAACATTCCCCAATTGGGAATGCTACAGTCTCACTAGCTCCAGCCTTACAACATACCCCAATTGGGAATGCTACAGTCTCACTAGCTCCAGCTTTACAACATACCCCAATTGGGAATGCTACAGTCTCACTATCTCCAGCCTTACAACATACCCCAATTGGGAATGCTACAGTCTCACTATCTCCAGCCTTACAACATACCCCAATTGGGAATGCTACAGTCTCACTAGCTCCAGCCTTACAACATACCCCAATTGGGAATGCTAGAGTCTCACTAGCTCCAGCTTTACAAAATACCCCAATTGGGATTGCTAAAGTCTCATTATCTCTAGCCTCACAACATAACCCTATTGGGAATGATACAGTCTCACTATCTCCAGCTTTACAACATACCCCAATTGGGAATGCTACAGTCTCACTATCGCCAGCCTTACAACATACCCCAATTGGGAATGCTACAGTCTCACTAGCTCCAGCTTTACAACATACCCCAATTGGGAATGCTACAGTCTCACTAGCTCCAGCTTTACAACATACCCCAATTGGGAATGCTACAGTCTCACTATCTCCAGCCTTACAACATACCCCAATTGGGAATGCTACAGTCTCACTAGCTCCAGCTTTACAACATACCCCAATTGGGAATGCTACAGTCTCACTAGCTCCAGCTTTACAACATACCCCAATTGGGAATGCTACAGTCTCACTATATCCAGCCATACAACATACCCCAATTGGGAATGCTACAGTCTCACTAGTTCCAGATTTCAACATACCCCAATTGGGAATGCTACAGTCTCACTATCTCCAGCCTTACAACATACCCCAATTGGGAATGCTACAGTCTCACTAGCTCAAGCTTTACAACATACCCCAATTGGGATTGCTAAAGTCTCATTATCTCTAGCCTCACAACATAACCCTATTGGGAATGATACAGTCTCACTAGCTCCAGCTTTACAACATACCCCAATTGGGAATGCTACAGTCTCACTATCTCCAGCCTTACAACATACCCCAATTGGGAATGCTACAGTCTCACTATCTCCAGCCTTACAACATACCCCAATTGGGAATGCTACAGTCTCACTAGCTCCAGCTTTAAAAAATACCCAAATTGGGAATGCTACAGTCTCACTATCTCCAGCCTTACAACATACCCCAATTGGGAATGCTACAGTCTCACTAGCTCCAGCTTTACAACATACCCCAATTGGGAATGCTACAGTCTCACTAGCTCCAGCTTTACAACATACCCCAATTGGGAATGCTACAGTCTCACTAGCTCCAGCTTTACAACATACCCCAATTGGGAATGCTACAGTCTCACTAGCTCCAGCTTTACAACATACCCCAATTGGGAATGCTACAGTCTCACTATCTCCAGCCTTACAACATACCCCAATTGGGAATGCTACAGTCTCACTATCTCCAGCCTTACAACATACCCCAATTGGGAATGCTACAGTCTCACTAGCTCCAGCCTTACAACATACCCCAATTGGGAATGCTAGAGTCTCACTAGCTCCAGCTTTACAAAATACCCCAATTGGGATTGCTAAAGTCTCATTATCTCTAGCCTCACAACATAACCCTATTGGGAATGATACAGTCTCACTATCTCCAGCTTTACAACATACCCCAATTGGGAATGCTACAGTCTCACTATCGCCAGCCTTACAACATACCCCAATTGGGAATGCTACAGTCTCACTAGCTCCAGCTTTACAACATACCCCAATTGGGAATGCTACAGTCTCACTAGCTCCAGCTTTACAACATACCCCAATTGGGAATGCTACAGTCTCACTATCTCCAGCCTTACAACATACCCCAATTGGGAATGCTACAGTCTCACTAGCTCCAGCTTTACAACATACCCCAATTGGGAATGCTACAGTCTCACTAGCTCCAGCTTTACAACATACCCCAATTGGGAATGCTACAGTCTCACTATATCCAGCCATACAACATACCCCAATTGGGAATGCTACAGTCTCACTAGTTCCAGATTTCAACATACCCCAATTGGGAATGCTACAGTCTCACTATCTCCAGCCTTACAACATACCCCAATTGGGAATGCTACAGTCTCACTAGCTCAAGCTTTACAACATACCCCAATTGGGATTGCTAAAGTCTCATTATCTCTAGCCTCACAACATAACCCTATTGGGAATGATACAGTCTCACTAGCTCCAGCTTTACAACATACCCCAATTGGGAATGCTACAGTCTCACTATCTCCAGCCTTACAACATACCCCAATTGGGAATGCTACAGTCTCACTAGCTCCAGCTTTACAACATACCCCAATTGGG
Source organism: Hesperophylax magnus (assembly GCA_026573805.1). NCBI lineage: Eukaryota > Metazoa > Arthropoda > Insecta > Trichoptera > Limnephilidae > Hesperophylax > Hesperophylax magnus. Next base: position 52,864 of record JAIUSX010000457.1, read on the forward strand.
AATGCTACAGTCTCACTAGCTCCAGCTTTAAAAAATACCCAAATTGGGAATGCTACAGTCTCACTATCTCCAGCCTTACAACATACCCCAATTGGGAATGCTAGAGTCTCACTAGCTCCAGCCTTACAACATACCCCAATTGGGAAAGATACAGTCTCACTAGCTCCAGCTTCACAACATACCCCAATTGGGAATGCTACAGTCTCACTATCTCCAGCCTTACAACATACCCCAATTAGGAATGCTACAGTCTCACTAGCTCCAGATTTCAACATACCCCAATTGGGAATGCTACAGTCTCACTAGCTCCAGCTTTACAACATACCCCAATTGGGAATGCTACAGTCTCACTAGCTCCAGCTTTACAACATACCCCAATTGGGAATGCTACAGTCTCACTATCTCCAGCCTTACAACATACCCCAATTGGGAATGCTACAGTCTCACTAGCTCCAGCTTTACAACATACCCCAATTGGGAATGCTACAGTCTCACTATCTCCAGCCTTACAACATACCCCAATTGGGAATGCTACAGTCTCACTATCTCCAGCCTTACAACATACCCCAATTGGGAATGCTACAGTCTCACTAGCTCCAGCCTTACAACATACCCCAATTGGGAATGCTACACTCTCACTAGCTCCAACTTTACAAAATACCCCAATTGGGAATGCTACAGTCTCACTAGCTCCAGCTTTACAACATACCCCAATTGAGATTGCTACAGTCTCACTAGCTCCAGCTTTACAACATACCCCAATTGGGAATGCTACTGTGTCACTAGCTCCAGATTTACAACATACCCCAATTGGGATTGTTAAAGTCTCATTATCTCTAGCCTCACAACATAACCCTTTTGGGAATGATACAGTCTCACTATCTCCAGCCTTACAACATACCCCAATTGGGAATGCTACAGTAACACTAGCTCCAGCTTTACAACATACCCCAATTGTGAATGCTACAGTCTCACTAGCTCCAGCTTTACAACATACCCCAATTGGGATTGCTACAGTCTCACTATCTCCAGCCTTACAACATACCCCAATTGGGAATGCTACAGTCTCACTATCTCCAGCCATACAACATACCCCAATTGGGAATGCTACAGTCTCACTAGTTCCAGATTTCAACATACCCCAATTGGGAATGCTACAGTCTCACTAGCTCCAGCTTTTCAACATACCCCAATCAGGAATGCTACAGTCTCACTAGCTCCAGCCTTACAACATACCCCAATTGGGAATGCAACAGTCTCACTAGCTCCAAATTTACAACATACCCCAATTGGGAATGCTACAGTCTCACTATCTCCAGCCTTACAACATACCCCAATTGGGAATGCTACAGTCTCACTATCTCCAGCCTTACAACATACCCCAATTGGGAATGCTACAGTCTCACTAGCTCCAGCCTTACAACATACCCCAATTGGGAATGCTACAGTCTCACTAGCTCCAGCTTTACAAAATACCCCAATTGGGATTGCTAAAGTCTCATTATCTCTAGCCTCACAACATAACCCAATTGGGAATGCTACAGTCTCACTAGCTCCAGCTTTACAACATACCCCAATTGGGAATGCTACAGTCTCACTATCTCCAGCCTTACAACATACCCCAATTGGGAATGCTACAGTCTCACTAGCTCCAGCCTTACAACATACCCCAATTGGGAATGCTACAGTCTCACTATCTCCAGCCATACAACATACCCCAATTGGGAATGCTACAGTCTCACTAGTTCCAGATTTCAACATACCCCAATTGGGAATGCTACAGTCTCACTATCTCCAGCTTTACAACATACCCCAATTGAGAATGCTACAGTCTCACTAGCTCCAGCTTTACAACATACCCCAATTGGGAATGCTACAGTCTCACTAGCTCCAGCTTTACAACATACCCCAATTGGGATTGCTACAGTCTCACTATCTCCAGCCTTACAACATACCCCAATTGGGAATGCTACAGTCTCACTATCTCCAGCCATACAACATACCCCAATTGGGAATGCTACAGTCTCACTAGTTCCAGATTTCAACATACCCCAATTGGGAATGCTACAGTCTCACTAGCTCCAGCTTTTCAACATACCCCAATCAGGAATGCTACAGTCTCACTAGCTCCAGCCTTACAACATACCCCAATTGGGAATGCTACAGTCTCACTAGCTCCAGCTTTACAACATACCCCAATTGGGAATGCTACAGTCTCACTATCTCCAGCCTTACAACATACCCCAATTGGGAATGCTACAGTCTCACTATCTCCAGCCTTACAACATACCCCAATTGGGAATGCTACAGTCTCACTAGCTCCAGCCTTACAACATACCCCAATTGGGAATGCTACAGTCTCACTAGCTCCAGCTTTACAAAATACCCCAATTGGGATTGCTAAAGTCTCATTATCTCTAGCCTCACAACATAACCCAATTGGGAATGCTACAGTCTCACTAGCTCCAGCTTTACAACATACCCCAATTGGGAATGCTACAGTCTCACTATCTCCAGCCTTACAACATACCCCAATTGGGAATGCTACAGTCTCACTAGCTCCAGCCTTACAACATACCCCAATTGGGAATGCTACAGTCTCACTATCTCCAGCCATACAACATACCCCAATTGGGAATGCTACAGTCTCACTAGTTCCAGATTTCAACATACCCCAATTGGGAATGCTACAGTCTCACTATCTCCAGCTTTACAACATACCCCAATTGAGAATGCTACAGTCTCACTAGCTCCAGCTTTACAACATACCCCAATTGGGAATGCTACAGTCTCACTAGCTCCAGCTTTACAACATACCCCAATTGGGAATGCTACAGTCTCACTATCTCCAGCCATACAACATACCCCAATTGGGAATGCTACAGTCTCACTAGTTCCAGATTTCAACATACCCCAATTGGGAATGCTACAGTCTCACTAGCTCCAGCTTTACAACATACCCCAATTGGGAATGCTACAGTCTCACTAGCTCCAGCTTTACAACATACCCCAATTGGGAATGCTACAGTCTCACTATCTCCAGCCTTACAACATACCCCAATTGGGAATGCTACAGTCTCACTATCTCCAGCCTTACAACATACCCCAATTGGGAATGCTACAGTCTCACTAGCTCCAGCCTTACAACATACCCCAATTGGGAATGCTAGAGTCTCACTAGCTCCAGCTTTACAAAATACCCCAATTGGGATTGCTAAAGTCTCATTATCTCTAGCCTCACAACATAACCCTATTGGGAATGATACAGTCTCACTATCTCCAGCTTTACAACATACCCCAATTGGGAATGCTACAGTCTCACTATCTCCAGCCTTACAACATACCCCAATTGGGAATGCTACAGTCTCACTAGCTCCAGCTTTACAACATACCCCAATTGGGAATGCTACAGTCTCACTAGCTCCAGCTTTACAACATACCCCAATTGGGAATGCTACAGTCTCACTATCTCCAGCCTTACAACATACCCCAATTGGGAATGCTACAGTCTCACTAGCTCCAGCTTTACAACATACCCCAATTGGGAATGCTACAGTCTCACTAGCTCCAGCTTTACAACATACCCCAATTGGGAATGCTACAGTCTCACTATCTCCAGCCATACAACATACCCCAATTGGGAATGCTACAGTCTCACTAGTTCCAGATTTCAACATACCCCAATTGGGAATGCTACAGTCTCACTATCTCCAGCCTTACAACATACCCCAATTGGGAATGCTACAGTCTCACTAGCTCAAGCTTTACAACATACCCCAATTGGGATTGCTAAAGTCTCATTATCTCTAGCCTCACAACATAACCCTATTGGGAATGATACAGTCTCACTAGCTCCAGCTTTACAACATACCCCAATTGGGAATGCTACAGTCTCACTATCTCCAGCCTTACAACATACCCCAATTGGGAATGCTACAGTCTCACTAGCTCCAGCTTTAAAAAATACCCAAATTGGGAATGCTACAGTCTCACTATCTCCAGCCTTACAACATACCCCAATTGGGAATGCTACAGTCTCACTAGCTCCAGCCTTACAACATACCCCAATTGGGAAAGATACAGTCTCACTAGCTCCAGCTTTACAACATACCCCAATTGGGAATGCTACAGTCTCACTATCTCCAGCCTTACAACATACCCCAATTGGGAATGCTACAGTCTCACTAGCTCCAGATTTCAACATACCCCAATTGGGAATGCTACAGTCTCACTAGCTCCAGCCTTACAACATACCCCAATTGGGAATGCTACAGTCTCACTAGCTCCAGCCTTACAACATACCCCAATTGGGAATGCTACAGTCTCACTATCTCCAGCCTTACAACATACCCCAATTGGGAAAGCTACAGTCTCACTAGCTCCAGCTTTACAACATACCCCAATTGGGAATGCTACAGTCTCACTATCTCCAGCCTTACAACATACCCCAATTGGGAATGCTACAGTCTCACTAGCTCCAGCTTTACAACATACTCCAATTGGGATTGCTTAAGTCTCATTATCTCTAGCCTCACAACATAACCCTTTTGGGAATGATACAGTCTAACTATCTCCAGCCTAACAACATACCCCAATTGGGAATGCTACAGTCTCACTAGCTCCAGCTTTACAACATACCCCAATTGGGAATGCTACAGTCTCACTTTCTCCAGCCTTACAACATACCCCAATTGGGAATGCTACAGTCTCACTAGCTCCAGCCTTACAACATACCCCAATTGGGAATGCTACAGTCTCACTATCTCCAGCCTTACAACATACCCCAATTGGGAATGCTACAGTCTCACTAGCTCCAGCTTTACAACATACCCCAATTGGGAATGCAACAGTCTCACTATCTCCAGCCTTACAACATACCCCAATTGGGAATGCAACAGTCTCACTAGCTCCAGCTTAACAACATACCCCAATTGGGAATGCTACAGTCTCACTAGTTCCAGCTTTACAAAATACCCCAATTGGGAATGCAACAGTCTCACTAGCTCCAGCTTTACAACATACCCCAATTGGGATTGCTAAAGTCTCATTATCTCTAGCCTCACAACATAACACTATTGGGAATGATACAGTCTCACTATCTCCAGCCTTACAACATACCCCAATTGGGAATGCTACAGTCTCACTAGCTCCAGCCTTACAACATACCCCAATTGGGAATGCTACAGTCTCATTATCTCTAGCCTCACAACATAACCCTATTGGGAATGATACAGTCTCACTAGCTCCAGCTTTACAACATACCCCAATTGGGATTGCTAAAGTCTCATTATCTCTAGCCTCACAACATAACACTATTGGGAATGATACAGTCTCACTATCTCCAGCCTTACAACATACCCCAATTGGGAATGCTACAGTCTCACTAGCTCCAGCCTTACAACATACCCCAATTGGGAATGCTACAGTCTCACTAGCTCCAGCTTTACAACATACCCCAATTGGGAATGCTACAGTCTCACTATATCCAGCCATACAACATACCCCAATTGGGAATGCTACAGTCTCACTAGTTCCAGATTTCAACATACCCCAATTGGGAATGCTACAGTCTCACTATCTCCAGCCTTACAACATACCCCAATTGGGAATGCTACAGTCTCACTAGCTCAAGCTTTACAACATACCCCAATTGGGATTGCTAAAGTCTCATTATCTCTAGCCTCACAACATAACCCTATTGGGAATGATACAGTCTCACTAGCTCCAGCTTTACAACATACCCCAATTGGGAATGCTACAGTCTCACTATCTCCAGCCTTACAACATACCCCAATTGGGAATGCTACAGTCTCACTAGCTCCAGCTTTACAACATACCCCAATTGGGAATGCTACAGTCTCACTAGCTCCAGCTTTAAAAAATACCCAAATTGGGAATGCTACAGTCTCACTATCTCCAGCCTTACAACATACCCCAATTGGGAATGCTAGAGTCTCACTAGCTCCAGCCTTACAACATACCCCAATTGGGAAAGATACAGTCTCACTAGCTCCAGCTTCACAACATACCCCAATTGGGAATGCTACAGTCTCACTATCTCCAGCCTTACAACATACCCCAATTAGGAATGCTACAGTCTCACTAGCTCCAGATTTCAACATACCCCAATTGGGAATGCTACAGTCTCACTAGCTCCAGCTTTACAACATACCCCAATTGGGAATGCTACAGTCTCACTAGCTCCAGCTTTACAACATACCCCAATTGGGAATGCTACAGTCTCACTATCTCCAGCCTTACAACATACCCCAATTGGGAATGCTACAGTCTCACTAGCTCCAGCTTTACAACATACCCCAATTGGGAATGCTACAGTCTCACTATCTCCAGCCTTACAACATACCCCAATTGGGAATGCTACAGTCTCACTATCTCCAGCCTTACAACATACCCCAATTGGGAATGCTACAGTCTCACTAGCTCCAGCCTTACAACATACCCCAATTGGGAATGCTACACTCTCACTAGCTCCAACTTTACAAAATACCCCAATTGGGAATGCTACAGTCTCACTAGCTCCAGCTTTACAACATACCCCAATTGAGATTGCTACAGTCTCACTAGCTCCAGCTTTACAACATACCCCAATTGGGAATGCTACTGTGTCACTAGCTCCAGATTTACAACATACCCCAATTGGGATTGTTAAAGTCTCATTATCTCTAGCCTCACAACATAACCCTTTTGGGAATGATACAGTCTCACTATCTCCAGCCTTACAACATACCCCAATTGGGAATGCTACAGTAACACTAGCTCCAGCTTTACAACATACCCCAATTGTGAATGCTACAGTCTCACTAGCTCCAGCTTTACAACATACCCCAATTGGGATTGCTACAGTCTCACTATCTCCAGCCTTACAACATACCCCAATTGGGAATGCTACAGTCTCACTATCTCCAGCCATACAACATACCCCAATTGGGAATGCTACAGTCTCACTAGTTCCAGATTTCAACATACCCCAATTGGGAATGCTACAGTCTCACTAGCTCCAGCTTTTCAACATACCCCAATCAGGAATGCTACAGTCTCACTAGCTCCAGCCTTACAACATACCCCAATTGGGAATGCAACAGTCTCACTAGCTCCAAATTTACAACATACCCCAATTGGGAATGCTACAGTCTCACTATCTCCAGCCTTACAACATACCCCAATTGGGAATGCTACAGTCTCACTATCTCCAGCCTTACAACATACCCCAATTGGGAATGCTACAGTCTCACTAGCTCCAGCCTTACAACATACCCCAATTGGGAATGCTACAGTCTCACTAGCTCCAGCTTTACAAAATACCCCAATTGGGATTGCTAAAGTCTCATTATCTCTAGCCTCACAACATAACCCAATTGGGAATGCTACAGTCTCACTAGCTCCAGCTTTACAACATACCCCAATTGGGAATGCTACAGTCTCACTATCTCCAGCCTTACAACATACCCCAATTGGGAATGCTACAGTCTCACTAGCTCCAGCCTTACAACATACCCCAATTGGGAATGCTACAGTCTCACTATCTCCAGCCATACAACATACCCCAATTGGGAATGCTACAGTCTCACTAGTTCCAGATTTCAACATACCCCAATTGGGAATGCTACAGTCTCACTATCTCCAGCTTTACAACATACCCCAATTGAGAATGCTACAGTCTCACTAGCTCCAGCTTTACAACATACCCCAATTGGGAATGCTACAGTCTCACTAGCTCCAGCTTTACAACATACCCCAATTGGGATTGCTACAGTCTCACTATCTCCAGCCTTACAACATACCCCAATTGGGAATGCTACAGTCTCACTATCTCCAGCCATACAACATACCCCAATTGGGAATGCTACAGTCTCACTAGTTCCAGATTTCAACATACCCCAATTGGGAATGCTACAGTCTCACTAGCTCCAGCTTTTCAACATACCCCAATCAGGAATGCTACAGTCTCACTAGCTCCAGCCTTACAACATACCCCAATTGGGAATGCTACAGTCTCACTAGCTCCAGCTTTACAACATACCCCAATTGGGAATGCTACAGTCTCACTATCTCCAGCCTTACAACATACCCCAATTGGGAATGCTACAGTCTCACTATCTCCAGCCTTACAACATACCCCAATTGGGAATGCTACAGTCTCACTAGCTCCAGCCTTACAACATACCCCAATTGGGAATGCTACAGTCTCACTAGCTCCAGCTTTACAAAATACCCCAATTGGGATTGCTAAAGTCTCATTATCTCTAGCCTCACAACATAACCCAATTGGGAATGCTACAGTCTCACTAGCTCCAGCTTTACAACATACCCCAATTGGGAATGCTACAGTCTCACTATCTCCAGCCTTACAACATACCCCAATTGGGAATGCTACAGTCTCACTAGCTCCAGCCTTACAACATACCCCAATTGGGAATGCTACAGTCTCACTATCTCCAGCCATACAACATACCCCAATTGGGAATGCTACAGTCTCACTAGTTCCAGATTTCAACATACCCCAATTGGGAATGCTACAGTCTCACTATCTCCAGCTTTACAACATACCCCAATTGAGAATGCTACAGTCTCACTAGCTCCAGCTTTACAACATACCCCAATTGGGAATGCTACAGTCTCACTAGCTCCAGCTTTACAACATACCCCAATTGGGAATGCTACAGTCTCACTATCTCCAGCCATACAACATACCCCAATTGGGAATGCTACAGTCTCACTAGTTCCAGATTTCAACATACCCCAATTGGGAATGCTACAGTCTCACTAGCTCCAGCTTTACAACATACCCCAATTGGGAATGCTACAGTCTCACTAGCTCCAGCTTTACAACATACCCCAATTGGGATTGCTAAAGTCTCATTATCTCTAGCCTCACAACATAACCCTATTGGGAATGATACAGTCTCACTAGCTCCAGCTTTACAACATACCCCAATTGGGAATGCTACAGTCTCACTATCTCCAGCCTTACAACATACCCCAATTGGGAATGCTACAGTCTCACTAGCTCCAGCTTTACAACATACCCCAATTGGGAATGCTACAGTCTCACTAGCTCCAGCTTTAAAAAATACCCAAATTGGGAATGCTACAGTCTCACTATCTCCAGCCTTACAACATACCCCAATTGGGAATGCTAGAGTCTCACTAGCTCCAGCCTTACAACATACCCCAATTGGGAAAGATACAGTCTCACTAGCTCCAGCTTCACAACATACCCCAATTGGGAATGCTACAGTCTCACTATCTCCAGCCTTACAACATACCCCAATTAGGAATGCTACAGTCTCACTAGCTCCAGATTTCAACATACCCCAATTGGGAATGCTACAGTCTCACTAGCTCCAGCTTTACAACATACCCCAATTGGGAATGCTACAGTCTCACTAGCTCCAGCTTTACAACATACCCCAATTGGGAATGCTACAGTCTCACTATCTCCAGCCTTACAACATACCCCAATTGGGAATGCTACAGTCTCACTAGCTCCAGCTTTACAACATACCCCAATTGGGAATGCTACAGTCTCACTATCTCCAGCCTTACAACATACCCCAATTGGGAATGCTACAGTCTCACTATCTCCAGCCTTACAACATACCCCAATTGGGAATGCTACAGTCTCACTAGCTCCAGCCTTACAACATACCCCAATTGGGAATGCTACACTCTCACTAGCTCCAACTTTACAAAATACCCCAATTGGGAATGCTACAGTCTCACTAGCTCCAGCTTTACAACATACCCCAATTGAGATTGCTACAGTCTCACTAGCTCCAGCTTTACAACATACCCCAATTGGGAATGCTACTGTGTCACTAGCTCCAGATTTACAACATACCCCAATTGGGATTGTTAAAGTCTCATTATCTCTAGCCTCACAACATAACCCTTTTGGGAATGATACAGTCTCACTATCTCCAGCCTTACAACATACCCCAATTGGGAATGCTACAGTAACACTAGCTCCAGCTTTACAACATACCCCAATTGTGAATGCTACAGTCTCACTAGCTCCAGCTTTACAACATACCCCAATTGGGATTGCTACAGTCTCACTATCTCCAGCCTTACAACATACCCCAATTGGGAATGCTACAGTCTCACTATCTCCAGCCATACAACATACCCCAATTGGGAATGCTACAGTCTCACTAGTTCCAGATTTCAACATACCCCAATTGGGAATGCTACAGTCTCACTAGCTCCAGCTTTTCAACATACCCCAATCAGGAATGCTACAGTCTCACTAGCTCCAGCCTTACAACATACCCCAATTGGGAATGCAACAGTCTCACTAGCTCCAAATTTACAACATGCCCCAATTGGGAATGCTACAGTCTCACTATCTCCAGCCTTACAACATACCCCAATTGGGAATGCTACAGTCTCACTATCTCCAGCCTTACAACATACCCCAATTGGGAATGCTACAGTCTCACTAGCTCCAGCCTTACAACATACCCCAATTGGGAATGCTACAGTCTCACTAGCTCCAGCTTTACAAAATACCCCAATTGGGATTGCTAAAGTCTCATTATCTCTAGCCTCACAACATAACCCAATTGGGAATGCTACAGTCTCACTAGCTCCAGCTTTACAACATACCCCAATTGGGAATGCTACAGTCTCACTATCTCCAGCCTTACAACATACCCCAATTGGGAATGCTACAGTCTCACTAGCTCCAGCCTTACAACATACCCCAATTGGGAATGCTACAGTCTCACTATCTCCAGCCATACAACATACCCCAATTGGGAATGCTACAGTCTCACTAGTTCCAGATTTCAACATACCCCAATTGGGAATGCTACAGTCTCACTATCTCCAGCTTTACAACATACCCCAATTGAGAATGCTACAGTCTCACTAGCTCCAGCTTTACAACATACCCCAATTGGGAATGCTACAGTCTCACTAGCTCCAGCTTTACAACATACCCCAATTGGGATTGCTACAGTCTCACTATCTCCAGCCTTACAACATACCCCAATTGGGAATGCTACAGTCTCACTATCTCCAGCCATACAACATACCCCAATTGGGAATGCTACAGTCTCACTAGTTCCAGATTTCAACATACCCCAATTGGGAATGCTACAGTCTCACTAGCTCCAGCTTTTCAACATACCCCAATCAGGAATGCTACAGTCTCACTAGCTCCAGCCTTACAACATACCCCAATTGGGAATGCTACAGTCTCACTAGCTCCAGCTTTACAACATACCCCAATTGGGAATGCTACAGTCTCACTATCTCCAGCCTTACAACATACCCCAATTGGGAATGCTACAGTCTCACTATCTCCAGCCTTACAACATACCCCAATTGGGAATGCTACAGTCTCACTAGCTCCAGCCTTACAACATACCCCAATTGGGAATGCTACAGTCTCACTAGCTCCAGCTTTACAAAATACCCCAATTGGGATTGCTAAAGTCTCATTATCTCTAGCCTCACAACATAACCCAATTGGGAATGCTACAGTCTCACTAGCTCCAGCTTTACAACATACCCCAATTGGGAATGCTACAGTCTCACTATCTCCAGCCTTACAACATACCCCAATTGGGAATGCTACAGTCTCACTAGCTCCAGCCTTACAACATACCCCAATTGGGAATGCTACAGTCTCACTATCTCCAGCCATACAACATACCCCAATTGGGAATGCTACAGTCTCACTAGTTCCAGATTTCAACATACCCCAATTGGGAATGCTACAGTCTCACTATCTCCAGCTTTACAACATACCCCAATTGAGAATGCTACAGTCTCACTAGCTCCAGCTTTACAACATACCCCAATTGGGAATGCTACAGTCTCACTAGCTCCAGCTTTACAACATACCCCAATTGGGAATGCTACAGTCTCACTATCTCCAGCCATACAACATACCCCAATTGGGAATGCTACAGTCTCACTAGTTCCAGATTTCAACATACCCCAATTGGGAATGCTACAGTCTCACTAGCTCCAGCTTTACAACATACCCCAATTGGGAATGCTACAGTCTCACTAGCTCCAGCTTTACAACATACCCCAATTGGGAATGCTACAGTCTCACTATCTCCAGCCTTACAACATACCCCAATTGGGAATGCTACAGTCTCACTATCTCCAGCCTTACAACATACCCCAATTGGGAATGCTACAGTCTCACTAGCTCCAGCCTTACAACATACCCCAATTGGGAATGCTAGAGTCTCACTAGCTCCAGCTTTACAAAATACCCCAATTGGGATTGCTAAAGTCTCATTATCTCTAGCCTCACAACATAACCCTATTGGGAATGATACAGTCTCACTATCTCCAGCTTTACAACATACCCCAATTGGGAATGCTACAGTCTCACTATCTCCAGCCTTACAACATACCCCAATTGGGAATGCTACAGTCTCACTAGCTCCAGCTTTACAACATACCCCAATTGGGAATGCTACAGTCTCACTAGCTCCAGCTTTACAACATACCCCAATTGGGAATGCTACAGTCTCACTATCTCCAGCCTTACAACATACCCCAATTGGGAATGCTACAGTCTCACTAGCTCCAGCTTTACAACATACCCCAATTGGGAATGCTACAGTCTCACTAGCTCCAGCTTTACAACATACCCCAATTGGGAATGCTACAGTCTCACTATCTCCAGCCATACAACATACCCCAATTGGGAATGCTACAGTCTCACTAGTTCCAGATTTCAACATACCCCAATTGGGAATGCTACAGTCTCACTATCTCCAGCCTTACAACATACCCCAATTGGGAATGCTACAGTCTCACTAGCTCAAGCTTTACAACATACCCCAATTGGGATTGCTAAAGTCTCATTATCTCTAGCCTCACAACATAACCCTATTGGGAATGATACAGTCTCACTAGCTCCAGCTTTACAACATACCCCAATTGGGAATGCTACAGTCTCACTATCTCCAGCCTTACAACATACCCCAATTGGGAATGCTACAGTCTCACTAGCTCCAGCTTTAAAAAATACCCAAATTGGGAATGCTACAGTCTCACTATCTCCAGCCTTACAACATACCCCAATTGGGAATGCTACAGTCTCACTAGCTCCAGCCTTACAACATACCCCAATTGGGAAAGATACAGTCTCACTAGCTCCAGCTTTACAACATACCCCAATTGGGAATGCTACAGTCTCACTATCTCCAGCCTTACAACATACCCCAATTGGGAATGCTACAGTCTCACTAGCTCCAGATTTCAACATACCCCAATTGGGAATGCTACAGTCTCACTAGCTCCAGCCTTACAACATACCCCAATTGGGAATGCTACAGTCTCACTAGCTCCAGCCTTACAACATACCCCAATTGGGAATGCTACAGTCTCACTATCTCCAGCCTTACAACATACCCCAATTGGGAAAGCTACAGTCTCACTAGCTCCAGCTTTACAACATACCCCAATTGGGAATGCTACAGTCTCACTATCTCCAGCCTTACAACATACCCCAATTGGGAATGCTACAGTCTCACTAGCTCCAGCTTTACAACATACTCCAATTGGGATTGCTTAAGTCTCATTATCTCTAGCCTCACAACATAACCCTTTTGGGAATGATACAGTCTAACTATCTCCAGCCTAACAACATACCCCAATTGGGAATGCTACAGTCTCACTAGCTCCAGCTTTACAACATACCCCAATTGGGAATGCTACAGTCTCACTTTCTCCAGCCTTACAACATACCCCAATTGGGAATGCTACAGTCTCACTAGCTCCAGCCTTACAACATACCCCAATTGGGAATGCTACAGTCTCACTATCTCCAGCCTTACAACATACCCCAATTGGGAATGCTACAGTCTCACTAGCTCCAGCTTTACAACATACCCCAATTGGGAATGCAACAGTCTCACTATCTCCAGCCTTACAACATACCCCAATTGGGAATGCAACAGTCTCACTAGCTCCAGCTTAACAACATACCCCAATTGGGAATGCTACAGTCTCACTAGTTCCAGCTTTACAAAATACCCCAATTGGGAATGCAACAGTCTCACTAGCTCCAGCTTTACAACATACCCCAATTGGGATTGCTAAAGTCTCATTATCTCTAGCCTCACAACATAACACTATTGGGAATGATACAGTCTCACTATCTCCAGCCTTACAACATACCCCAATTGGGAATGCTACAGTCTCACTAGCTCCAGCCTTACAACATACCCCAATTGGGAATGCTACAGTCTCATTATCTCTAGCCTCACAACATAACCCTATTGGGAATGATACAGTCTCACTAGCTCCAGCTTTACAACATACCCCAATTGGGATTGCTAAAGTCTCATTATCTCTAGCCTCACAACATAACACTATTGGGAATGATACAGTCTCACTATCTCCAGCCTTACAACATACCCCAATTGGGAATGCTACAGTCTCACTAGCTCCAGCCTTACAACATACCCCAATTGGGAATGCTACAGTCTCACTAGCTCCAGCTTTACAACATACCCCAATTGGGAATGCTACAGTCTCACTATATCCAGCCATACAACATACCCCAATTGGGAATGCTACAGTCTCACTAGTTCCAGATTTCAACATACCCCAATTGGGAATGCTACAGTCTCACTATCTCCAGCCTTACAACATACCCCAATTGGGAATGCTACAGTCTCACTAGCTCAAGCTTTACAACATACCCCAATTGGGATTGCTAAAGTCTCATTATCTCTAGCCTCACAACATAACCCTATTGGGAATGATACAGTCTCACTAGCTCCAGCTTTACAACATACCCCAATTGGGAATGCTACAGTCTCACTATCTCCAGCCTTACAACATACCCCAATTGGGAATGCTACAGTCTCACTAGCTCCAGCTTTACAACATACCCCAATTGGGAATGCTACAGTCTCACTAGCTCCAGCTTTAAAAAATACCCAAATTGGGAATGCTACAGTCTCACTATCTCCAGCCTTACAACATACCCCAATTGGGAATGCTAGAGTCTCACTAGCTCCAGCCTTACAACATACCCCAATTGGGAAAGATACAGTCTCACTAGCTCCAGCTTCACAACATACCCCAATTGGGAATGCTACAGTCTCACTATCTCCAGCCTTACAACATACCCCAATTAGGAATGCTACAGTCTCACTAGCTCCAGATTTCAACATACCCCAATTGGGAATGCTACAGTCTCACTAGCTCCAGCTTTACAACATACCCCAATTGGGAATGCTACAGTCTCACTAGCTCCAGCTTTACAACATACCCCAATTGGGAATGCTACAGTCTCACTATCTCCAGCCTTACAACATACCCCAATTGGGAATGCTACAGTCTCACTAGCTCCAGCTTTACAACATACCCCAATTGGGAATGCTACAGTCTCACTATCTCCAGCCTTACAACATACCCCAATTGGGAATGCTACAGTCTCACTATCTCCAGCCTTACAACATACCCCAATTGGGAATGCTACAGTCTCACTAGCTCCAGCCTTACAACATACCCCAATTGGGAATGCTACACTCTCACTAGCTCCAACTTTACAAAATACCCCAATTGGGAATGCTACAGTCTCACTAGCTCCAGCTTTACAACATACCCCAATTGAGATTGCTACAGTCTCACTAGCTCCAGCTTTACAACATACCCCAATTTGGAATGCTACTGTGTCACTAGCTCCAGATTTACAACATACCCCAATTGGGAATGCTACAGTCTCACTAGCTCCAGCTTTTCAACATACCCCAATCAGGAATGCTACAGTCTCACTAGCTCCAGCCTTACAACATACCCCAATTGGGAATGCAACAGTCTCACTAGCTCCAAATTTACAACATACCCCAATTGGGAATGCTACAGTCTCACTATCTCCAGCCTTACAACATACCCCAATTGGGAAAGATACAGTCTCACTAGCTCCAGCTTTACAACATACCCCAATTGGGAATGCTACAGTCTCACTAGCTCCAGCCTTACAACATACCCCAATTGGGAATGCTACAGTCTCACTATCTCCAGCCTTACAACATACCCCAATTGGGAATGCTACAGTCTCACTAGCTCCAGCTTTACAACATACCCCAATTGGGAATGCAACAGTCTCACTATCTCCAGCCTTACAACATACCCAATTGGGAATGCAACAGTCTCACTATCTCCAGCCTTACAACATACCCCAATTGGGAATGCTACAGTCTCACTAGCTCCAGCCTTACAACATACCCCAATTGGGAAAGATACAGTCTCACTAGCTCCAGCTTCACAACATACCCCAATTGGGAATGCTACAGTCTCACTATCTCCAGCCTTACAACATACCCCAATTAGGAATGCTACAGTCTCACTAGCTCCAGATTTCAACATACCCCAATTGGGAATGCTACAGTCTCACTAGCTCCAGCTTTACAACATACCCCAATTGGGAATGCTACAGTCTCACTAGCTCCAGCTTTACAACATACCCCAATTGGGAATGCTACAGTCTCACTATCTCCAGCCTTACAACATACCCCAATTAGGAATGCTACAGTCTCACTAGCTCCAGATTTCAACATACCCCAATTGGGAATGCTACAGTCTCACTAGCTCCAGCTTTACAACATACCCCAATTGGGAATGCTACAGTCTCACTATCTCCAGCCTTACAACATACCCCAATTGGGAATGCTACAGTCTCACTATCTCCAGCCTTACAACATACCCCAATTGGGAATGCTACAGTCTCACTAGCTCCAGCCTTACAACATACCCCAATTGGGAATGCTACACTCTCACTAGCTCCAACTTTACAAAATACCCCAATTGGGAATGCTACAGTCTCACTAGCTCCAGCTTTACAACATACCCCAATTGAGATTGCTACACTCTCACTAGCTCCAACTTTACAAAATACCCCAATTGGGAATGCTAGAGTCTCACTAGCTCCAGCCTTACAACATACCCCAATTGGGAAAGATACAGTCTCACTAGCTCCAGCTTCACAACATACCCCAATTGGGAATGCTACAGTCTCACTATCTCCAGCCTTACAACATACCCCAATTAGGAATGCTACAGTCTCACTAGCTCCAGATTTCAACATACCCCAATTGGGAATGCTACAGTCTCACTAGCTCCAGCTTTACAACATACCCCAATTGGGAATGCTACAGTCTCACTAGCTCCAGCTTTACAACATACCCCAATTGGGAATGCTACAGTCTCACTATCTCCAGCCTTACAACATACCCCAATTGGGAATGCTACAGTCTCACTAGCTCCAGCTTTACAACATACCCCAATTGGGAATGCTACAGTCTCACTATCTCCAGCCTTACAACATACCCCAATTGGGAATGCTACAGTCTCACTATCTCCAGCCTTACAACATACCCCAATTGGGAATGCTACAGTCTCACTAGCTCCAGCCTTACAACATACCCCAATTGGGAATGCTACACTCTCACTAGCTCCAACTTTACAAAATACCCCAATTGGGAATGCTACAGTCTCACTAGCTCCAGATTTCAACATACCCCAATTGGGAATGCTACAGTCTCACTATCTCCAGCTTTACAACATACCCCAATTGAGAATGCTACAGTCTCACTAGCTCCAGCTTTACAACATACCCCAATTGGGAATGCTACAGTCTCACTAGCTCCAGCTTTACAACATACCCCAATTGGGAATGCTACAGTCTCACTATCTCCAGCCATACAACATACCCCAATTGGGAATGCTACAGTCTCACTAGTTCCAGATTTCAACATACCCCAATTGGGAATGCTACAGTCTCACTAGCTCCAGCTTTACAACATACCCCAATTGGGAATGCTACAGTCTCACTAGCTCCAGCTTTACAACATACCCCAATTGGGAATGCTACAGTCTCACTATCTCCAGCCTTACAACATACCCCAATTGGGAATGCTACAGTCTCACTATCTCCAGCCTTACAACATACCCCAATTGGGAATGCTACAGTCTCACTAGCTCCAGCCTTACAACATACCCCAATTGGGAATGCTAGAGTCTCACTAGCTCCAGCTTTACAAAATACCCCAATTGGGATTGCTAAAGTCTCATTATCTCTAGCCTCACAACATAACCCTATTGGGAATGATACAGTCTCACTATCTCCAGCTTTACAACATACCCCAATTGGGAATGCTACAGTCTCACTATCTCCAGCCTTACAACATACCCCAATTGGGAATGCTACAGTCTCACTAGCTCCAGCTTTACAACATACCCCAATTGGGAATGCTACAGTCTCACTAGCTCCAGCTTTACAACATACCCCAATTGGGAATGCTACAGTCTCACTATCTCCAGCCTTACAACATACCCCAATTGGGAATGCTACAGTCTCACTAGCTCCAGCTTTACAACATACCCCAATTGGGAATGCTACAGTCTCACTAGCTCCAGCTTTACAACATACCCCAATTGGGAATGCTACAGTCTCACTATCTCCAGCCATACAACATACCCCAATTGGGAATGCTACAGTCTCACTAGTTCCAGATTTCAACATACCCCAATTGGGAATGCTACAGTCTCACTATCTCCAGCCTTACAACATACCCCAATTGGGAATGCTACAGTCTCACTAGCTCAAGCTTTACAACATACCCCAATTGGGATTGCTAAAGTCTCATTATCTCTAGCCTCACAACATAACCCTATTGGGAATGATACAGTCTCACTAGCTCCAGCTTTACAACATACCCCAATTGGGAATGCTACAGTCTCACTATCTCCAGCCTTACAACATACCCCAATTGGGAATGCTACAGTCTCACTAGCTCCAGCTTTAAAAAATACCCAAATTGGGAATGCTACAGTCTCACTATCTCCAGCCTTACAACATACCCCAATTGGGAATGCTACAGTCTCACTAGCTCCAGCCTTACAACATACCCCAATTGGGAAAGATACAGTCTCACTAGCTCCAGCTTTACAACATACCCCAATTGGGAATGCTACAGTCTCACTATCTCCAGCCTTACAACATACCCCAATTGGGAATGCTACAGTCTCACTAGCTCCAGATTTCAACATACCCCAATTGGGAATGCTACAGTCTCACTAGCTCCAGCCTTACAACATACCCCAATTGGGAATGCTACAGTCTCACTAGCTCCAGCCTTACAACATACCCCAATTGGGAATGCTACAGTCTCACTATCTCCAGCCTTACAACATACCCCAATTGGGAAAGCTACAGTCTCACTAGCTCCAGCTTTACAACATACCCCAATTGGGAATGCTACAGTCTCACTATCTCCAGCCTTACAACATACCCCAATTGGGAATGCTACAGTCTCACTAGCTCCAGCTTTACAACATACTCCAATTGGGATTGCTTAAGTCTCATTATCTCTAGCCTCACAACATAACCCTTTTGGGAATGATACAGTCTAACTATCTCCAGCCTAACAACATACCCCAATTGGGAATGCTACAGTCTCACTAGCTCCAGCTTTACAACATACCCCAATTGGGAATGCTACAGTCTCACTTTCTCCAGCCTTACAACATACCCCAATTGGGAATGCTACAGTCTCACTAGCTCCAGCCTTACAACATACCCCAATTGGGAATGCTACAGTCTCACTATCTCCAGCCTTACAACATACCCCAATTGGGAATGCTACAGTCTCACTAGCTCCAGCTTTACAACATACCCCAATTGGGAATGCAACAGTCTCACTATCTCCAGCCTTACAACATACCCCAATTGGGAATGCAACAGTCTCACTAGCTCCAGCTTAACAACATACCCCAATTGGGAATGCTACAGTCTCACTAGTTCCAGCTTTACAAAATACCCCAATTGGGAATGCAACAGTCTCACTAGCTCCAGCTTTACAACATACCCCAATTGGGATTGCTAAAGTCTCATTATCTCTAGCCTCACAACATAACACTATTGGGAATGATACAGTCTCACTATCTCCAGCCTTACAACATACCCCAATTGGGAATGCTACAGTCTCACTAGCTCCAGCCTTACAACATACCCCAATTGGGAATGCTACAGTCTCATTATCTCTAGCCTCACAACATAACCCTATTGGGAATGATACAGTCTCACTAGCTCCAGCTTTACAACATACCCCAATTGGGATTGCTAAAGTCTCATTATCTCTAGCCTCACAACATAACACTATTGGGAATGATACAGTCTCACTATCTCCAGCCTTACAACATACCCCAATTGGGAATGCTACAGTCTCACTAGCTCCAGCCTTACAACATACCCCAATTGGGATTGCTAAAGTCTCATTATCTCTAGCCTCACAACATAACCCTATTGGGAATGATACAATCTCACTAGCTCCAGCTTTACAACATACCCCAATTGGGAATGCTACAGTCTCACTATCTCCAGCCTTACAACATACCCCAATTGGGAAAGCTACAGTCTCACTAGCTCCAGCTTTAAAACATACCCCAATTGGGATTGCTAAAGTCTCATTATCTCTAGCCTCACAACATAACCCTATTGGAAATGATACAGTCTCACTAGCTCCAGCTTTACAACATACCCCAATTGGGAATGCTACAGTCTCACTATCTCCAGCCTTACAACATACCCCAATTGGGAATGCTACAGTCTCACTATCTCCAGCCTTACAACATACCCCAATTGGGAATGCTACAGTCTCACTAGCTCCAGCCTTACAACATACCCCAATTGGGAATGCTACACTCTCACTAGCTCCAACTTTACAAAATACCCCAATTGGGAATGCTACAGTCTCACTAGCTCCAGCTTTACAACATACCCCAATTGAGATTGCTACAGTCTCACTAGCTCCAGCTTTACAACATACCCCAATTGGGAATGCTACTGTGTCACTAGCTCCAGATTTACAACATACCCCAATTGGGATTGTTAAAGTCTCATTATCTCTAGCCTCACAACATAACCCTTTTGGGAATGATACAGTCTCACTATCTCCAGCCTTACAACATACCCCAATTGGGAATGCTACAGTAACACTAGCTCCAGCTTTACAACATACCCCAATTGTGAATGCTACAGTCTCACTAGCTCCAGCTTTACAACATACCCCAATTGGGATTGCTACAGTCTCACTATCTCCAGCCTTACAACATACCCCAATTGGGAATGCTACAGTCTCACTATCTCCAGCCATACAACATACCCCAATTGGGAATGCTACAGTCTCACTAGTTCCAGATTTCAACATACCCCAATTGGGAATGCTACAGTCTCACTAGCTCCAGCTTTTCAACATACCCCAATCGGGAATGCTACAGTCTCACTAGCTCCAGCCTTACAACATACCCCAATTGGGAATGCTACAGTCTCACTAGCTCCAGCTTTACAACATACCCCAATTGGGATTGCTCAAGTCTCATTATCTCTAGCCTCACAACATAACCCAATTGGGAATGATACAGTCTCACTATCTCCAGCCTTACAACATACCCCAATTGGGAATGCTACAGTCTCACTAGCTCCAGCCTTACAACATACCCCAATTGGGAATGCTACAGTCTCACTATCTCCAGCCTTACAACATACCCCAATTGGGAATGCTACAGTCTCACTAGCTCCAGCTTTACAACATACCCCAATTGGGAATGCAACAGTCTCACTATCTCCAGCCTTACAACATACCCCAATTGGGAATGCAACAGTCTCACTATCTCCAGCCTTACAATATACCCCAATTGGGAATGCAACAGTCTCACTAGCTCCAGCTTTACAACATACCCCAATTGGGAATGCTACAGTCTTACTAGCTCCAGCTTTACAAAATACCCCAATTGGGAATGCTACAGTCTCACTTTCTCCAGCCTTACAACATACCCCATTTGGGAATGCTACAGTCTCACTAGCTCCAGCCTTACAACATACCCCAATTGGGAATGCTACAGTCTCACTCTCTCCAGCCTTACAACATACCCCAATTGGGAATGCTACAGTCTCACTAGCTCCAGCTTTACAACATACCCCAATTGGGAATGCAACAGTCTCACTATCTCCAGCCTTACAACATACCCCAATTGGGAATGCAACAGTCTCACTAGCTCCAGCTTTACAACATACCCCAATTGGGAATGCTACAGTCTCACTAGCTCCAGCTTTACAAAATACCCCAATTGGGAATGCAACAGTCTCACTAGCTCCAGCTTTACAACATACCCCAATTGGGATTGCTAAAGTCTCATTATCTCTAGCCTCACAACATAACACTATTGGGAATGATACAGTCTCACTATCTCCAGCCTTACAACATACCCCAATTGGGAATGCTACAGTCTCACTAGCTCCAGCCTTACAACATACCCCAATTGGGAATGCTACAGTCTCATTATCTCTAGCCTCACAACATAACCCTATTGGGAATGATACAGTCTCACTAGCTCCAGCTTTACAACATACCCCAATTGGGATTGCTAAAGTCTCATTATCTCTAGCCTCACAACATAACACTATTGGGAATGATACAGTCTCACTATCTCCAGCCTTACAACATACCCCAATTGGGAATGCTACAGTCTCACTAGCTCCAGCCTTACAACATACCCCAATTGGGATTGCTAAAGTCTCATTATCTCTAGCCTCACAACATAACCCTTTTGGGAATGATACAATCTCACTAGCTCGAGCTTTACAACATACCCCAATTGGGAATGCTACAGTCTCACTATCTCCAGCCTTACAACATACCCCAATTGGGAAAGCTACAGTCTCACTAGCTCCAGCTTTAAAACATACCCCAATTGGGATTGCTAAAGTCTCATTATCTTTAGCCTCACAACATAACCCTATTGGAAATGATACAGTCTCACTAGCTCCAGCTTTACAACATACCCCAATTGGGAATGCTACAGTCTCACTATCTCCAGCCTTACAACATACCCCAATTGGGAAAGCTACAGTCTCACTAGCTCCAGCTTTAAAACATACCCCAATTGGGAATGCTACAGTCTCACTATCTCCAGCCTTACAACATTCCCCAATTGGGAATGCTACAGTCTCACTAGCTCCAGCTTTACAACATACCCCAATTGGGATTGCTACAGTCTCACTAGCTCCAGCTTTACAACATACCCCAATTGGGATTGCTTAAGTCTCATTATCTCTAGCCTCACAACATAACCCAATTGGGAATGATACAGTCTCACTATCTCCAGCCTTACAACATACCCCAATTGGGAATGCTACAGTCTCACTAGCTCCAGCTTTACAACATACCCCAATTGGGAATGCTACAGTCTCACTAGCTCCAGCTTTACAACATACCCCAATTGGGAATGCTACAGTCTCACTATCTCCAGCCTTACAACATACCCCAATTGGGAATGCTACAGTCTCACTAGCTCCAGCTTTACAACATACCCCAATTGGGAATGCTACAGTCTCACTATCTCCAGCCTTACAACATACCCCAAATGGGAATGCTACAGTCTCACTATCTCCAGCCTTACAACATACCCCAATTGGGAATGCTACAGTCTCACTAGCTCCAGCCTTACAACATACCCCAATTGGGAATGCTACACTCTCACTACCTCCAACTTTACAAAATACCCCAATTGGGAATGCTACAGTCTCACTAGCTCCAGCTTTACAACATACCCCAATTGAGATTGCTACAGTCTCACTAGCTCCAGCTTTACAACATACCCCAATTGGGAATGCTACTGTGTCACTAGCTCCAGATTTACAACATACCCCAATTGGGATTGTTAAAGTCTCATTATCTCTAGCCTCACAACATAACCCTTTTGGGAATGATACAGTCTCACTATCTCCAGCCTTACAACATACCCCAATTGGGAATGCTACAGTAACACTAGCTCCAGCTTTACAACATACCCCAATTGTGAATGCTACAGTCTCACTAGCTCCAGCTTTACAACATACCCCAATTGGGATTGCTACAGTCTCACTATCTCCAGCCTTACAACATACCCCAATTGGGAATGCTACAGTCTCACTATCTCCAGCCATACAACATACCCCAATTGGGAATGCTACAGTCTCACTAGTTCCAGATTTCAACATACCCCAATTGGGAATGCTACAGTCTCCCTAGCTCCAGCTTTTCAACATACCCCAATCGGGAATGCTACAGTCTCACTAGCTCCAGCCTTACAACATACCCCAATTGGGAATGCTACAGTCTCACTAGCTCCAGCTTTACAACATACCCCAATTGGGAATGCTACAGTCTCACTAGCTCCAGCTTTAAAACATACCCCAATTGGGAATGCTACAGTCTCACTATCTCCAGCCTTACAACATACCCCAATTGGGAATGCTACAGTCTCACTAGCTCCAGCTTTACAACATACCCCAATTGGGATTGCTACAGTCTCACTAGCTCCAGCTTTACAACATACCCCAATTGGGATTGCTTAAGTCTCATTATCTCTAGCCTCACAACATAACCCAATTGGGAATGATACAGTCTCACTATCTCCAGCCTTACAACATACCCCAATTGGGAATGCTACAGTCTCACTAGCTCCAGCTTTACAACATACCCCAATTGGGAATGCTACAGTCTCACTAGCTCCAGCTTTACAACATACCCCAATTGGGAATGCTACAGTCTCACTATCTCCAGCCTTACAACATACCCCAATTGGGAATGCTACAGTCTCACTAGCTCCAGCTTTACAACATACCCCAATTGGGAATGCTACAGTCTCACTATCTCCAGCCTTACAACATACCCCAATTGGGAATGCTACAGTCTCACTATCTCCAGCCTAACAACATACCCCAATTGGGAATGCTACAGTCTCACTAGCTCC
Organism: Hesperophylax magnus; assembly: GCA_026573805.1. NCBI lineage: Eukaryota > Metazoa > Arthropoda > Insecta > Trichoptera > Limnephilidae > Hesperophylax > Hesperophylax magnus. The sequence goes on from JAIUSX010000457.1 coordinate 77,668, forward strand.
AGCCTTACAACATACCCCAATTGGGAATGCTACACTCTCACTAGCTCCAACTTTACAAAATACCCCAATTGGGAATGCTACAGTCTCACTAGCTCCAGCTTTACAACATACCCCAATTGAGATTGCTACAGTCTCACTAGCTCCAGCTTTACAACATACCCCAATTGGGAATGCTACTGTGTCACTAGCTCCAGATTTACAACATACCCCAATTGGGATTGTTAAAGTCTCATTATCTCTAGCCTCACAACATAACCCTTTTGGGAATGATACAGTCTCACTATCACCAGCCTTACAACATACCCCAATTGGGAATGCTACAGTAACACTAGCTCCAGCTTTACAACATACCCCAATTGGGATTGCTACAGTCTCACTATCTCCAGCCTTACAACATACCCCAATTGGGAATGCTACAGTCTCACTATCTCCAGCCATACAACATACCCCAATTGGGAATGCTACAGTCTCACTAGTTCCAGATTTCAACATACCCCAATTGGGAATGCTACAGTCTCACTAGCTCCAGCTTTTCAACATACCCCAATCGGGAATGCTACAGTCTCACTAGCTCCAGCCTTACAACATACCCCAATTGGGAATGCTACAGTCTCACTAGCTCCAGCTTTACAACATACCCCAATTGGGAATGCTACAGTCTCACTAGCTCCAGCTTTACAACATACCCCAATTGGGAATGCTACAGTCTCACTATCTCCAGCCTTACAACATACCCCAATTGGGAATGCTACAGTCTCACTAGCTCCAGCCTTACAACATACCCCAATTGGGAATGCTACAGTCTCACTAGCTCCAGCTTTACAACATACCCCAATTGGGAATGCTACAGTCTCACTATCTCCAGCCATACAACATACCCCAATTGGGAATGCTACAGTCTCACTAGTTCCAGATTTCAACATACCCCAATTGGGAATGCTACAGTCTCACTAGCTCCAGCTTTACAACATACCCCAATTGGGAATGCTACAGTCTCACTAGCTCCAGCTTTACAACATACCCCAATTGGGAATGCTACAGTCTCACTAGCTCCAGCTTTACAACATACCCCAATTGGGAATGCTACAGTCTCACTATCTCCAGCCTTACAACATACCCCAATTGGGAATGCTACAGTCTCACTAGCTCCAGCTTTACAACATACCCCAATTGGGAATGCTACAGTCTCACTATCTCCAGCCTTACAACATACCCCAAATGGGAATGCTACAGTCTCACTATCTCCAGCCTTACAACATACCCCAATTGGGAATGCTACAGTCTCACTAGCTCCAGCCTTACAACATACCCCAATTGGGAATGCTACACTCTCACTAGCTCCAACTTTACAAAATACCCCAATTGGGAATGCTACAGTCTCACTAGCTCCAGCTTTACAACATACCCCAATTGAGATTGCTACAGTCTCACTAGCTCCAGCTTTACAACATACCCCAATTGGGAATGCTACTGTGTCACTAGCTCCAGATTTACAACATACCCCAATTGGGATTGTTAAAGTCTCATTATCTCTAGCCTCACAACATAACCCTTTTGGGAATGATACAGTCTCACTATCTCCAGCCTTACAACATACCCCAATTGGGAATGCTACAGTAACACTAGCTCCAGCTTTACAACATACCCCAATTGTGAATGCTACAGTCTCACTAGCTCCAGCTTTACAACATACCCCAATTGGGATTGCTACAGTCTCACTATCTCCAGCCTTACAACATACCCCAATTGGGAATGCTACAGTCTCACTATCTCCAGCCATAAAACATACCCCAATTGGGAATGCTACAGTCTCACTAGTTCCAGATTTCAACATACCCCAATTGGGAATGCTACAGTCTCACTAGCTCCAGCTTTTCAACATACCCCAATCGGGAATGCTACAGTCTCACTAGCTCCAGCCTTACAACATACCCCAATTGGGAATGCTACAGTCTCACTAGCTCCAGCTTTACAACATACCAAAATTGGGAATGCTACAGTCTCACTAGCTCCAGCTTTAAAACATACCCCAATTGGGAATGCTACAGTCTCACTATCTCCAGCCTTACAACATACCCCAATTGGGAATGCTACAGTCTCACTAGCTCCAGCTTTACAACATACCCCAATTGGGATTGCTACAGTCTCACTAGCTCCAGCTTTACAACATACCCCAATTGGGATTGCTTAAGTCTCATTATCTCTAGCCTCACAACATAACCCAATTGGGAATGATACAGTCTCACTATCTCCAGCCTTACAACATACCCCAATTGGGAATGCTACAGTCTCACTAGCTCCAGCTTTACAACATACCCCAATTGGGAATGCTACAGTCTCACTAGCTCCAGCTTTACAACATACCCCAATTGGGAATGCTACAGTCTCACTAGCTCCAGCTTTACAACATACCCCAATTGGGAATGCTACAGTCTCACTATCTCCAGCCTTACAACATACCCCAATTGGGAATGCTACACTCTCACTAGCTCCAGCCTTACAACATACCGCAATTGGGAATGCTACAGTCTCACTATCTCCAGCCTTACAACATACCCCAATTGGGAATGCTACAGTCTCACTATCTCCAGCCTTACAACATACCCCAATTGGGAATGCTACAGTCTCACTATCTCCAGCCTTACAACATACCCCAATTGGGAATGCTACAGTCTCACTAGCTCCAGCCTTACAACATTCCCAATTGGGAATGCTACAGTCTCACTAGCTCCAACTTTACAAAATACCCCAATTGGGAATGCTACAGTCTCACTAGCTCCAGCTTTACAACATACCCCAATTGAGATTGCTACAGTCTCACTAGCTCCAGCTTTACAACATACCCCAATTGGGAATGCTACAGTCTCACTAGCTCCAGCTTTACAACATACCCCAATTGGGATTGCTAAAGTCTCATTATCTCTAGCCTCACAACATAACCCTATTGGGAATGATACAGTCTCACTAGCTCCAGCTTTACAACATACCCCAATTGGGAATGCTACAGTCTCACTATCTCCAGCCTTACAACATACGCCAATTGGGAAAGCTACAGTCTCACTAGCTCCAGCTTTAAAACATACCCCAATTGGGAATGCTACAGTCTCACTATCTCCAGCCTTACAACATACCCCGATTGGGAATGCTACAGTCTCACTAGCTCCAGCTTTACAACATACCCCAATTGGGAATGCTACAGTCTCACTATCTCCTGCCTCACAACATACCCCAATTGGGAATGCTACAGTCTCACTAGCTCCAGCTTTACAACATACCCCAATTGGGAATGCTACAGTCTCACTATCTCCAGCCTTACAACATACCCCAATTGGGAATGCTACACTCTCACTAGCTCCAGCCTTACAACATACCGCAATTGGGAATGCTACAGTCTCACTATCTCCAGCCTTACAACATACCCCAATTGGGAATGCTACAGTCTCACTAGCTCCAGCCTTACAACATTCCCAATTGGGAATGCTACAGTCTCACTAGCTCCAACTTTACAAAATACCCCAATTGGGAATGCTACAGTCTCACTAGCTCCAGCTTTACAACATACCCCAATTGAGATTGCTACAGTCTCACTAGCTCCAGCTTTACAACATACCCCAATTGGGAATGCTACAGTCTCACTAGCTCCAGCTTTACAACATACCCCAATTGGGATTGCTAAAGTCTCATTATCTCTAGCCTCACAACATAACCCTATTGGGAATGATACAGTCTCACTAGCTCCAGCTTTACAACATACCCCAATTGGGAATGCTACAGTCTCACTATCTCCAGCCTTACAACATACGCCAATTGGGAAAGCTACAGTCTCACTAGCTCCAGCTTTAAAACATACCCCAATTGGGAATGCTACAGTCTCACTATCTCCAGCCTTACAACATACCCCGATTGGGAATGCTACAGTCTCACTAGCTCCAGCTTTACAACATACCCCAATTGGGAATGCTACAGTCTCACTATCTCCAGCCTTACAACATACCCCAATTGGGAATGCTACAGTCTGACTAGCTCCAGCTTTACAACATACCCCAATTGGGAATGCTACAGTCTCACTATCTCCAGCCTTACAACATACCCCAATTGGGAATGCTACACTCTCACTAGCTCCAGCCTTACAACATACCCCAATTGGGAATGCTACACTCTCACTAGCTCCAGCCTTACAACATACCCCAATTGGGAATGCTACAGTCTCACTAGCTCCAGCTTTACAAAATACCCCAATTGGGAATGCTACAGTCTCACTAGCTCCAGCTTTACAACATACCCCAATTGGGATTGCTACAGTCTCACTAGCTCCAGCTTTACAACATACCCCAATTGGGAATGCTACAGTCTCACTAGCTCCAGCTTAACAACATACCCCAATTGGGATTTCTAAAGTCTCATTATCTCTAGCCTCACAACATAACCCTTTTGGGAATGCTACAGTCTCACTAGCTCCAGCTTTTCAACATACCCCAATTGGGAATGCTACAGTCTCACTAGCTCGAGCCTTACAACATACTCCAATTGGGAATGCTACAGTCTCACTAGCTCCAGCTTTACAACATACCCCAATTGGCATTGCTAAAGTCTCATTATCTCTAGCCTCACAACATAACCCTATAGGGAATTATACAGTCTCACTAGCTCCAGCTTTACAACATACCCCAATTGGGATTGCTAAAGTCTCATTATCTCTAGCCTCACAACATAACCCTATTGGGAATGATACAGTCTCACTAGCTCCAGCTTTACAACATACCCCAATTGGGAATGCTACAGTCTCACTATCTCCAGCCTTACAACATACCCCAATTGAGAATGCTACAGTCTCACTTGCTCCAGCTTTACAACATACCCCAATTGGGAATGCTACAGTCTCACTAGCTCCAGCTTTACAACATACCCCAATTGGGAATGCTACAGTCTCACTATCTCCAGCTTTACAACATTCCCCAATTGGGAATGCTACAATCTCACTATCTCCCGCCTTACAACATACCCCAATTGGGAATGCTACAGTCTCACTAGCTCCAGTCTTACAACATACCCCAATTGGGAATGCTACATTCTCACTAGCTCCAGCTTTACAACATACCCCAATTGGGAATGCTACAGTCTCACTATCTCCAGCCTTACAACATACCCCAATTGGGAATGCAACAGTCTCACTAACTCCAGCTTTACAACATACCCCAATTGGGAATGCTACAGTCTCACTAGCTCCAGCTTTACAACATACCCCAATTGGGATTGCTAAAGTCTCATTATCTCTAGCCTCACAACATAACCCTATTGGGAATGATACAGTCTCACTAGCTCCAGCTTTACAACATACCCCAATTGGGAATGCTACAGTCTCACTATCTCCAGCTTTACAACATACCCCAATTGGGAGTGCTACAGTCTCACTAGCTCCAGCTTTACAACATACCCCAATTGGGAATGCTACAGTCTCACTAGCTCCAGCTTTACAACATACCCCAATTGGGAATGCTACAGTCTCACTATCTCCAGCCTTACAACATACCCCAATTGGGAATGCTACAGTCTCACTATCTCCAGCCTTACAACATACCCCAATTGGGAATGCTATACTCTCACTAGCTCCAGCCTTACAACATACCCCAATTGGGAATGCTACACTCTCACTAGCTCCAGCCTTACAACATACCCCAATTGGGAATGCTACAGTCTCACTAGCTCCAGCTTTACAAAATACCCCAATTGGGAATGCTACAGTCTCACTAGCTCCAGCTTTACAACATACCCCAATTGGGATTGCTACAGTCTCACTAGCTCCAGCTTTACAACATACCCCAATTGGGAATGCTACAGTCTCACTAGCTCCAGCTTTACAACATACCCCAATTGGGATTGCTAAAGTCTCATTATCTCTAGCCTCACAACATAACCCTTTTGGGAATGATACAGTCTCACTATCTCCAGCCTTACAACATACCCCAATTGGGAATGCTACAGTCTCACTAGCTCCAGCTTGTGTTGACTCGACCTCCTAATTGTACTAACTCGCTTGAATGAGGTTTTTATACCTCTTTCTCTCTAGCGTTCAGTTTCGCTTTTGCAAAATGATATCGTGCTGAGCCTAGCTAACTCTGAATATCCCCCCCCCGCCCCTGTGATATTGCACACAGTAAAATAAGGCTTTCGCTTTGGGGTTGATCTACAATAAATCCCTTAACTTCACGTTGTGTGATTTGTTAATTCGAAGCCCACCGTTATGGGGTGGTAGGTATTTAATGTCTCCTTTCCATGGTAACTCCCGGTTCTTTTTAGCCAAAGTGTGGGGAAAACGTCCATCGACCCCCAGCGAGTTCTACAAGGAACGAGTACGTGTCTCACCTAACTTTCGAATACTGGACTCTATTACTAATCGACCTATCAGTTTCTATCATATCCCTACGATTGCCTTGTATCCCCGCCCTTATCTAATGTCCCCTATTATATGTAAATTATTAAATTTTTTTTAAATTATGGATTTTTAAGTTTTAAATTTTTCATTTTGCGTTACTATTTAATTGGTGAGTTTTGTCATCTATCTCACATTGAGGATTTATTAGATCTCAATTCACGCTTTTTGAATGTTATCGGAATTTGGAATATTTATTAATTAATAATTTTTAATTTCTTTTCACGTCATTATCTACAACTTCGTTTAAGAGGATCTCATGGTTATATTTTAGGTCTCTTTTGTGGTTTTATACCGCGCTTTTGTTTAAATTCTTCGTTTTGGTAATAATTTTGCGAAATTATTTTTTTGGCTTTTACATTAATTATAATTTTACTACCGCCATCTTTAGTAATTCTACACTACTTTTAACTTCGTGAGATTTTCAACTTCTTGGGTTGGAGTTTTTGATGTTTTTTTTGCAACTTTTCTTTATTTGTTCTTATGAACAATTTAAATTCTATTTATTGAATTAATTTTTTCAACATTACAATTTCTTCTAAATTGCCGAAACGGATCAGTGGGCTCGCTTTACAAGAATTCATCTTAACAATATTCTTTTGTTCTGAATTCTTTTAATTTTTTTAAGGTGAACATTATGACGTCCTGTCTTGTGTTGTCGGTAATGTACTTGTGTTTGTTTATTTCAATTATTGAGGATTTGGTTCTCATCTATGGTTGAGTCTGCAAATAATGCGCTCTAATACACCATAACCGGGTTTCGTTATGTGATAACACCCATGTTACAAGCTTTTAGCTTTTAACATATACCATGATAGCTTATTCAGCTCATAATAGATACAATACCATGATAGCTTATTCAGCTCATAATAGATACAATACCATGATAGCTTATTCAGCTCATAATAGATACAATACCATGATAGCTTATTCAGCTCATAATAGATACAATACCATGATAGCTTATTCAGCTCATAATAGATATAAAACCATGATAGCTGATCGGCTGATAACAGATTTATTTTATGTATTTATTATGTCATGTATATGTCTACGTATTTCATGTTTTGTGTTTTGTTTCGTCGTTTTTCATCGGTATTCTTCAGCCACTCACTGTTCGCTCTGTGACGAAAGAATATGTGCATGAAAATAAAATAATGATTAGATTAATTTTTATATAATTTCTCTATAAACTCTGTATTCTTATTCAATATTTTTTTAACAAGAAGATTTATTGATTTTCTACCTAATATTCATTTCTACACTACTGCCATCTTTTGTCAAGTAGTACAAAACTTTTAATTACCATTGTTTTTGGTTTGATTATTAGCTTCATTCACTTGTATGGTTTTACATTATTTAGCTGTTATCTTCGATATTACGGTAAATTCTTCTTATTTAAGAAAATTTTCCTTTTGAATATTAATTGCATTTGTCATCATGACGTTTTACTATTATATTTTTTTTTGGGCCTTGGAATTGATTTTTCATTGTTGGTTATCTCGCCTATTTACAACTGTCACTTTTAGTACAAAACAGTTTGTTAGAGTTTTTTTATTCAGGTTTTCAACTTGAGCTTCACCTTTTTTCAATTAGTAAATATATTATAATTTTTGCTTGTAAGGTGTGCACCTTCTTTCCTTATAAAGGGCTTGCTATTTTAATAAATTTTAGCTTCTTTCATCAATGACCAGTTCGGGTAGGCTAGATATCGAACATTCTCACGAAGACTTCTTCTGCTTCTTCTTCATCTCCGTGCTGTACTACTGAACAAGGCTATCATCATCTTCCCTGCACTTACTACACGATGCGCTCATCAGGATCATCTGGATTGCTTTGCTTCTTCTTCATCGCCATGCTGCCCTACTGAACAAGTCAATCATCATATTCCCTGAACGTACTACATGATGCGCTCATCAGGATCATCTGGATTGCTTTGCTTTTTCTTCATTTCCGTGCTGGTGCGACTGAAGTATCACTCATCATCTTCATCTGCTATCCTTCTCTGGCAACCTTCTGAAACTGAAATGGACGGGCTTGTTTGGACAACTTGGAGCCTGAGGTGCTCTACCACATAGACGTAGGAAACTCATGTCGTCATTTTGAAGCCCCTTGCTGCCCTCTTTTACGCAACTACTGATTTCTACTGCAGGAGTGGTTCAAAGGCCAGTTGGCCACGAGGTGTCAGGCGAACCTCAGACTTATAGGCATAAGTCTTTTGGCTGAGGGGGCATTGTAGCAGTTCCTTACTACCCGCTACATCTCAAGATTATTCGGAGTATGGAAACACTGAATTCTGGCAAGAAGAGGTGGGACGGCAACTCGAGCGAGCCCGAGCGGCCAGTACCAATACGGCTCCCGCCGTCGGTAGACGCAATCCCGGAAGACGCAACGAACGCTACAAACGACATTGGACAAATATTTCGAGACATCGATCTTTTGGGGAAGAATGACGCAACATATTATAATTCGTCTTGCTGGTCATTGCATTCTCATCTAAATTTAACGTCATGTAAAATGATGTTTGGCGCCCTCTACTCTTTATAACAGGTTAGAATACTTTGTCACACACACGTTTCTCACGTTACTTATTCTTATTCACCTTTCTAGTCACACCATTTAACATTGCTACCTATTATTAAAAAGTCCGATGCGCAAGGCCTTCGGTCTGACGCACATGCCCTGAGATTAAATTCAATTATGAAAATTATAGAGATCTCTAGATTGCTCTGGTTTTGTACGCTGTAGAAATAAATAATATGTTGTAATTCATGACTCTTTTATTACTACACTTCTTATCATCATGTTACCTAATGTGGGATTAAATCCCGTCAATAAAGGCGCGCAACGTGCCCTTAACCTTGAAATCCGGTTATAATACCGCCCAACTTGGTAATCCGGTTATAATGGCCGCCCAACGTGGTTTTTCTCGGATATTTTTGACATTTTAATTAGGTTAGCATTTTGGATGGTTTTTTTTTTCATGTGTGACATAGTATTTGGCCTGTTTTTCGTGTTTTTAATGTCGTTTGGAGTGTGTCTTCCTGGATTGCGTCATCCCCTAGCTGAGTTTCTTTTTAAAAATTGTATTCAATTTTTAAAAAAAATTTTAATATTGCTTTTAACCTTTTAAAATTATTATTTTTTAAATTTTTCTCACATAATTAATTTTTATATATTAAATTCTATGCCGTTGGTACTCCGGGATTCATAGCGAATTTCGTTATTTATTTTATATTTTTATTTTGTGATTGTATTTCGTATTGTTCACCTTGTTATAATTTTATGCAGAATGGTACTCCGTCCACGGACGTGACTAATAGCGTCAATATGCTTACTTTTGTGTTTCTAGCTATTCAGGTACACCTATTGACTATGCGCTTAGACGAGACGCAGTTTACAATATAGCAGACACTATATCGGGTAAAATTTTATGCGAGGGCCGCTCTAGATTCTTGCTGCCGCATATAACACGGCTTACAATAACATTTATTGCTTTCATAGCGAGGTAAGTGAAATATTATGTTCACGGTTTATTATTGTTTTGTGACTCATCATTTTGCACGCGAAATGCGTCCTAATTTTATTTTGCTGATTACTAACAATTTTATTACGTTTTGCAAGGATTTGTTCGCGTATATTTTTTAAATTTTTTTTTGTTAAATTCAAAGTAATTTAATCATAACTGCCATGTGGAATTTTTTTTTGATTTGGGAGATTTTTTTTTCCTTTTTGTTGTAATAATATTATTTGACGGAAGGTTAGTTGTAATTCCGTTTTGTTCACTCTGACTGACGGGTTATGGTGACCACAATGGAATTGCTGACGTGTTTCGACACAATTAATAAATTATTTTTTGTAATATTCATTTTGGGAAGGGAACTTTCCTATCATTTATTAATTTTAGTTATTTATGTTGTGCTTTAATTACCATCTCTTCAAGAGGATATATTGGAATTAATCACACGTAACTAATTATTTGCTATAATCTTTAAAAATTAATTTTTTGAAAATCTCTCCAAATTAAATTCTTCCATTTTCAAGTTAATCAAATGTTACAAACTTAGTCTCATAATAATTTTATATAAATTCAAATGTTACATTTTCGCCTCTTGTGTCCAACTCTTCGGAGGATTTATTTGGCACATTTGCTCGAAATTTTTATATTAATTTTTGTCACAAAATACTTGACTTCATAATAATTTTTGTTACAAAATACTTAACTTCATAATAACTTTAATGTTACATTTTACAATCCCGATAATAATACTTCAAAAGTTATTGTATTAATTTCACGATGTTTGCTGATGGTTAAATAATAATTATCCGCGGTAGAAATTTTTTTTTCTCTCTCATCAAAATTTTGTGTTGAGAATTTTAGTGTTGAACATTGATATTGTTGACTCTAATGTTGAACTGCATTGTATTGTCACGGGTTTTGTAATCCAGCTTGTAATGAGGGATCATTGCATTCCGTTCGCGACTGAACGGCGAGTCTATAACAATAATCTATTTTAACTACGCAGTAGTAAATATTTTCAATAAATTTCCGATTTTATTTTGTAGTGAATATTAATAAATTATACACTTACATTTATTTTAGTTCCTTCTTGGAAATTGTCTTCGTAATTTATATTTTAATAATTAATAATTAAATAATTATTTTTCATAAAATATTTTTGGAATTTTAAATTTTTACATTTAAATTTTTTTTAAATTATGGATTTTTAAGTTTTAAATTTTTCATTTTGCGTTACTATTTAATTGGTGAGTTTTGTCATCTATCTCACATTGAGGATTTATTAGATCTCAATTCACGCTTTTTGAATGTTATCGGAATTTGGAATATTTATTAATTAATAATTTTTAATTTCTTTTCACGTCATTATCTACAACTTCGTTTAAGAGGATCTCATGGTTATATTTTAGGTCTCTTTTGTGGTTTTATACCGCGCTTTTGTTTAAATTCTTCGTTTTGGTAATAATTTTGCGAAATTATTTTTTTGGCTTTTACATTAATTATAATTTTACTACCGCCATCTTTAGTAATTCTACACTACTTTTAACTTCGTGAGATTTTCAACTTCTTGGGTTGGAGTTTTTGATGTTTTTTTTGCAACTTTTCTTTATTTGTTCTTATGAACAATTTAAATTCTATTTATTGAATTAATTTTTTCAACATTACAATTTCTTCTAAATTGCCGAAACGGATCAGTGGGCTCGCTTTACAAGAATTCATCTTAACAATATTCTTTTGTTCTGAATTCTTTTAATTTTTTTAAGGTGAACATTATGACGTCCTGTCTTGTGTTGTCGGTAATGTACTTGTGTTTGTTTATTTCAATTATTGAGGATTTGGTTCTCATCTATGGTTGAGTCTGCAAATAATGCGCTCTAATACACCATAACCGGGTTTCGTTATGTGATAACACCCATGTTACAAGCTTTTAGCTTTTAACATATACCATGATAGCTTATTCAGCTCATAATAGATACAATACCATGATAGCTTATTCAGCTCATAATAGATACAATACCATGATAGCTTATTCAGCTCATAATAGATACAATACCATGATAGCTTATTCAGCTCATAATAGATACAATACCATGATAGCTTATTCAGCTCATAATAGATATAAAACCATGATAGCTGATCGGCTGATAACAGATTTATTTTATGTATTTATTATGTCATGTATATGTCTACGTATTTCATGTTTTGTGTTTTGTTTCGTCGTTTTTCATCGGTATTCTTCAGCCACTCACTGTTCGCTCTGTGACGAAAGAATATGTGCATGAAAATAAAATAATGATTAGATTAATTTTTATATAATTTCTCTATAAACTCTGTATTCTTATTCAATATTTTTTTAACAAGAAGATTTATTGATTTTCTATCTAATATTCATTTCTACACTACTGCCATCTTTTGTCAAGTAGTACAAAACTTTTAATTACCATTGTTTTTGGTTTGATTATTAGCTTCATTCACTTGTATGGTTTTACATTATTTAGCTGTTATCTTCGATATTACGGTAAATTCTTCTTATTTAAGAAAATTTTCCTTTTGAATATTAATTGCATTTGTCATCATGACGTTTTACTATTATATTTTTTTTTGGGCCTTGGAATTGATTTTTCATTGTTGGTTATCTCGCCTATTTACAACTGTCACTTTTAGTACAAAACAGTTTGTTAGAGTTTTTTTATTCAGGTTTTCAACTTGAGCTTCACCTTTTTTCAATTAGTAAATATATTATAATTTTTGCTTGTAAGGTGTGCACCTTCTTTCCTTATAAAGGGCTTGCTATTTTAATAAATTTTAGCTTCTTTCATCAATGACCAGTTCGGGTAGGCTAGATATCGAACATTCTCACGAAGACTTCTTCTGCTTCTTCTTCATCTCCGTGCTGTACTACTGAACAAGGCTATCATCATCTTCCCTGCACTTACTACACGATGCGCTCATCAGGATCATCTGGATTGCTTTGCTTCTTCTTCATCGCCATGCTGCCCTACTGAACAAGTCAATCATCATATTCCCTGAACGTACTACATGATGCGCTCATCAGGATCATCTGGATTGCTTTGCTTTTTCTTCATTTCCGTGCTGGTGCGACTGAAGTATCACTCATCATCTTCATCTGCTATCCTTCTCTGGCAACCTTCTGAAACTGAAATGGACGGGCTTGTTTGGACAACTTGGAGCCTGAGGTGCTCTACCACATAGACGTAGGAAACTCATGTCGTCATTTTGAAGCCCCTTGCTGCCCTCTTTTACGCAACTACTGATTTCTACTGCAGGAGTGGTTCAAAGGCCAGTTGGCCACGAGGTGTCAGGCGAACCTCAGACTTATAGGCATAAGTCTTTTGGCTGAGGGGGCATTGTAGCAGTTCCTTACTACCCGCTACATCTCAAGATTATTCGGAGTATGGAAACACTGAATTCTGGCAAGAAGAGGTGGGACGGCAACTCGAGCGAGCCCGAGCGGCCAGTACCAATACGGCTCCCGCCGTCGGTAGACGCAATCCCGGAAGACGCAACGAACGCTACAAACGACATTGGACAAATATTTCGAGACATCGATCTTTTGGGGAAGAATGACGCAACATATTATAATTCGTCTTGCTGGTCATTGCATTCTCATCTAAATTTAACGTCATGTAAAATGATGTTTGGCGCCCTCTACTCTTTATAACAGGTTAGAATACTTTGTCACACACACGTTTCTCACGTTACTTATTCTTATTCACCTTTCTAGTCACACCATTTAACATTGCTACCTATTATTAAAAAGTCCGATGCGCAAGGCCTTCGGTCTGACGCACATGCCCTGAGATTAAATTCAATTATGAAAATTATAGAGATCTCTAGATTGCTCTGGTTTTGTACGCTGTAGAAATAAATAATATGTTGTAATTCATGACTCTTTTATTACTACACTTTTTATCATCATGTTTCCTATTGTGGGATTAAATCCCGTTATAATGGCGCGCAACGTGCCCTTCACCTTGAAATCTGGTTTTAATACCGCCCAACATGGTAATCCGGTTATAGTGTTTATAAATTCTAGATTGTGACATAGAACCGTACCCCCCCCCCCTTTGTGTGTACGCGCTATTAAAACCTCCGTTGAATAGGGTGTTGTTTCCGCATAAGTACTGGGACTCCTTCGTTGACCTCTGTAATGGTGTACTGAAACTAGATAGATGAATTTAGCTGTGGTTAGTAAACTTTGGATGTTGCGGATGGGAGTGGAAACGAGAGAAAAAGGAGATGGGAACGGATTGAATGACGAAAAAAAAAGGGTTTTTTTCAAACTGGGTCGGCACCTCACTGCCCCAAATGAAATGGTCGCTATTCTTCCAAATGCAAAACCCCAAGAACCAATACGTGTCTGGCTTTCCCCGAGGTCTGGTCTAACTTCTTCTTATAGTCGCCCTGACACCTCCGGACCGCTCACGTCAGAGGGAGAGGTAATACACCTGTTGGAATATCCCAAATCACCCCGCCCCGCTTCCTCCGACGGACTACGTTACTGGCTGTAAAAGGGGAATTTTCATTGCGTCCCTTGTCATGATGCTAAACGCGTGCATGTTTCAAGTAGGTTTGTTCTGGTGGGGCTTTCAACGTCCACTAGCCGCCAGGCCTACTATCCACCTCACGAAAGCTGCTGCAAAGGATCTCGAGGGATTTCCAGTCGAGTTGCATCAACCTCCGGGTAAACCCCGCTTTAGTATGTGTTCGACCTCTGATTTTGAACCCTCGTTCATCACGCCGACGTCCCCTCCACGCGATTTTGAAAGACTTGGAGCCCGTTCAATTAAACGCCTTCGCAGCGAACCAAGGCCCAAACATTCCAACTTGACATTAATTTTCATACTGCCTCTCGTGTCCTCTCACCCGACCCGGCCCCGCGAAAAGGGATGACCTTCCGGACTCTTCGTGATTCTCCATACAACGTTGACGCCCCGAAATCGCGTGATGAGGAAAGTAGAAAATCTTCTGAGCTGGGGAAGTTGTGTGCTTTCCCAAGACAGCTTACGGACAACATACTCCAACAGTGAGTCCTAAGCCGATGCCAAAGGTATTTGAGAATTTGTTAGTGAACATATAAGGTTATACAAATATTATTAATTTGATTTTTTATTTGTCTTGAGCATGAGTTGGTTGCAGCTAGTCGCTTCCATGTTGATTTGGGGTGCCTCTGCGCGGCTGCCAACTCGGTAGAATGTACGACTTTTGTCTTCAGACGCGGTCGTCAAGTGATTTATGGGGGTCCCTTTTCTTCCTTGTTCGGATCGTGCGTCGACACTAACTGCTTACAAATAAGTAGGTCATTGGCCTCGTGCTAAACACAGCTGTTAGAAGCAAGCAAACAGTTCTAAATGTTATACTATCTTATCAGTATCGCAGCCCTGTCCGAGCTGCTGGTTGCAGCCCCATCTTCGTCGCAATTTTAACGTTCTGGAAATATATATTCATGCAAGATCACTTACCCAAAATCGTAATATTACCAGTCCAGTCGGGATATCGACGACATGTACATCAATCCACGTCCGGGAACTCATGAGGTAGGAATGAGTAAAAGCCCCTAAACCATTAAGGGTTCGTATTAAATTCGAAACCGATTTTCTATGTCACCCGTCTACTCGCCAGTAGAAACTATAACCATATTGAATCTAATTTTTCTCTCTAAAATTCCTACTTCCATACGCCGCCCCGTAGGTAGCACATAAATTACCGGATACTTGATTTCGGAATGTTTAAGCGGATCATTTCTTTCAATAGAATATCTCTTCCTCCCTAACCGTAAGTTGATAGTTGACATGCATAGGTATTTGTTGGCCTCCACTGTACCTAGTCTAGATATCTCTCCCTATCGACTATTTTAGAGTATCTAAGTAAGTATTTGCCGAGATCTACCCAAAACCCCCTCCCCCTCCCTAGAACCTTTCATATATTATTTGCCGCGTTCACTTCGATTTTTTCACTAAGTTCTTATATCGTGTAAACCGTTAAAATCCTTCCCGTGCTCGCAAGGAAAACACTGTCTCTTCAATTTCACAATAAATTTAGAACCTTGTCTTAGCCGTTTCGTCAGATCATTTGATAATTATTATGGCTCTCTATTTTTTTTCCCTCTAATGGCACACGCGTTATTATTAAACATTACTGCAATTGAGTTTCATCGTCTTATATTAGTCTAAACCAATAGACTCCAACCCGTGAATTAAGTATTGTCTAATTATGAGTCTACCCTTTTTTTGGTTGAATCTAATTAAATTTTAAAACACTTCAATTATTTCAATTAATATTAAAACCACAACTTCACTATATTTAAACTCTATCAGTTTAGTTTAAAAATGGCTCGCGAAACTGTCGCGACGTATAGTTCTCGAACCGACTCCAACCAAGTTAAAACGAAAAAGCCCCGATTTCCTCCAAACAACGCTATTTAATAATGTCTTTTCGAATAAATCGACTTAAAATTTGTGCGACTTTCGCCTTTATGAATTCGAGGTTTCACTTCCCGTTAAGTTTAGAATTGCATAACCCCGTTTCAGGATTTCTGGATCCCGCCTGCCTAGTTGAGGTAAACACCTACCACCCTGCCGAGGCGGGTACAGGCGTGTACTCGGTGACCTGACTTTCGGGCGCCCTCCCATAAATGATTTTCGGCGATGTAGATTATTGCGCAAAATTATTTGATTATTTTTCCACGTACACGTGTTGTGTCTGTAATATTGGTTGATTTCCGGCCTATAGACTAGGTGTAGCTCATTTCTATATCGTTGTTTTTGAAATCTTTCCGAGAAATTCGCTATTGATATCGATAATATAATCGATAAATTATCCCAACTACCGGAAGTTTTTCACCCATTATGTCCAGCGCTTGCGCATACAGTATCCTTCCTTGTGTGCTGCCTTCTAGCATTTGATTGGTGTCTACACGATCCGTGGGTGATCCCAGGACACATATACCTTCCTCTCGGTGATGACATACGTAGGCATTCGTTCCAAAATTTGATTCGACACGTTTTTGTAATTTCGCCTACCTGTTTGACTCTTTTCGTGATATCCGCCGCATCTCTTCTGGTAATCTTTCGTAACCCATCGCTATCCACTACCCAAGTCGTTGAAACCTCTTCCATCATGAGCTAAACTACCTTTCGGGTTTCTTTTCGATTCCTGGTCCTTTCTTTTCGGTGATCTACGCCCAGTACATCCCTGTTTTTACAGTTTTTTTGCGTCTAGTTTTAGCCCAACCCATATACTCTTTCTCGCTTCATCTAGGAATTTCAATATATTATCCTCGTAACTTTGTTTACGCGCAAAAAAGGTCATAAAATTTTGATCGTTAATCAAAGACTTCGTGACCCATTAACTTTTATGTCTTTTCTTAATTACCCAACTTGCATCTCCCCAGTGTTAATTTAATTAGGCAATTTCGGCCAAACGACCTATCTTAAGTTAAAATTCGTGTCCAATGTGGCCACTTGAAAAAGCACTCAGAATTCCAGCGAACGAAAACAATTCTCTCTAACAGGATCAACTCGTAATATGTCTTCCGGACCAAAACATCCTAAAACACCCTCTTCTTTCACCAAACCGTCCCCCCCTTTTTTCGTTATCGATGGTTGGGTATCGCTTCGTTTCTGCCTTAGAATGCAAATTTATCGTCTATCCCCAAGTGCCTTTGCACGTGTTGTGGGACCGGATCCCAAGGTTAACCCAACAGTAAATCAATCTCGAGTGTATCGTGTCTTAGACCGCCCTTAATCTCCGTGATTGGCGAAAAATTATTTAATTGATTTTGGGAATGATCTGATTCGTTGAGTCCCATGACGCCCCTTTTCAATTATTACGTGGTTAACACCTATTACCGACGTAGGTTTCTACAATAAAGCTTCTAGTATGTCCCAAAGATGTCCGTAGTCTGTTCGTTTCTCCCTATTCTCTGAACGTATTTTAATTTATGAAAAAAATTCTTTACGTCCTTTTACCCCAAACAGGTCCATTACAAGCTTTACAACATACCCCAATTGTGAATGCTACAGTCTCACTAGCTCCAGCCTTACAACATACCCCAATTGGGAATGCTACAGTCTCACTAGCTGCAGCTTTACAACATACCCCAATTGGGATTGCTAAAGTCTCATTATCTCTAGCCTCACAACATAACCCTATTGGGAATGATACAGTCTCACTAGCTCCAGCTTAACAACATACCCCAATTGGGAATGCTACAGTCTCACTATCTCCAGCCTTACAACATACCCCAATTGAGAATGCTACAGTCTCACTTGCTCCAGCTTTACAACATACCCCAATTGGGAATGCTACAGTCTCACTAGCTCCAGCTTTACAACATACCCCAATTGGGAATGCTACAGTCTCACTATCTCCAGCCTTATAACATACCCCAATTGGGAATGCTACAATCTCACTATCTCCCGCCTTACAACATACCCCAATTGGGAATGCTACAGTCTCACTAGCTCCAGCCTTACAACATACCCCAATTGGGAATGCTACATTCTCACTAGCTCCAGCTTTACAACATACCCCAATTGGGAATGCTACAGTCTCACTATCTCCAGCCTTACAACATACCCCAATTGGGAATGCAACAGTCTCACTAACTCCAGCTTTACAACATACCCCAATTGGGAATGCTACAGTCTCACTAGCTCCAGCTTTACAACATACCCCAATTGGGATTGCTAAAGTCTCATTATCTCTAGCCTCACAACATAACCCTATTGGGAATGATACAGTCTCACTAGCTCCAGCTTTACAACATACCCCAATTGGGAATGCTACAGTCTCACTATCTCCAGCTTTACAACATACCCCAATTGGGAATGCTACAGTCTCACTAGCTCCAGCTTTACAACATACCCCAATTGGGAATGCTACAGTCTCACTAGCTCCAGCTTTACAACATACCCCAATTGGGAATGCTACAGTCTCACTATCTCCAGCCTTACAACATACCCCAATTGGGAATGCTACAGTCTCACTATCTCCAGCCTTACAACATACCCCAATTGGGAATGCTATACTCTCACTAGCTCCAGCCTTACAACATACCCCAATTGGGAATGCTACACTCTCACTAGCTCCAGCCTTACAACATACCCCAATTGGGAATGCTACAGTCTCACTATCTCCAGCCTTACAACATACCCCAATTGGGAATGCTACAGTCTCACTAGCTCCAGCTTTACAACATACCCCAATTGGGAATGCTACAGTCTCACTAGCTCCAGCTTTACAACATACCCCAATTGGGAATGCAACAGTCTCACTTTCTCCAGCCTTACAACATACCCCAATTGGGAATGCTACAGTCTCACTAGCTCCAGCTTTACAACATACCCCAATTGGGAATGCTACAGTCTCACTATCTCCAGCCTTACAACATACCCCAATTGGGAATGCAACAGTCTCACTATCTCCAGCCTTACAACATACCCCAATTGGGAATGCAACAGTCTCACTAACTCCAGCTTTACAACATACCCCAATTGGGAATGCTACAGTCTCACTAGCTCCAGCTTTACAACATACCCCAATTGGGATTGCAACAGTCTCACTATCTCCAGCCTTACAACATACCCCAATTGGGAATGCTACAGTCTCACTAGCTCCAGCTTTACAACATACCCCAATTGGGAATGCTACAGTCTCACTAGCTCCAGCTTTACAACATACCCCAATTGGGAATGCTACAGTCTCACTATCTCCAGCCTTACAACATACCCCAATTGGGAATGCTACAGTCTCACTAGCTCCAGCTTTACAACATACCCCAATTGGGAATGCTACAGTCTCACTAGCTCCAGCTTTACAACATACCCCAATTGGGAATGCAACAGTCTCACTTTCTCCAGCCTTACAACATACCCCAATTGGGAATGCTACAGTCTCACTAGCTCCAGCTTTACAACATACCCCAATTGGGAATGCTACAGTCTCACTAGCTCCAGCTTTACAATATACCCCAATTGGGATTGCTAAAGTCTCATTATCTCTAGCCTCACAACATAACCCTATTGGGAATGATACAGTCTCACTATCTCCAGCCTTACAACATACCCCAATTGGGAATGCTACAGTCTCACTAGCTCCAGCTTTACAAGATACCCCAATTGGGAATGCTACAGTCTCACTAGCTCCAGCATTACAACATACCCCAATTAGGATTGCAACAGTCTCACTCTCTCCAGCCTTACAACATACCCAAAATTGGGAGTGCTACAGTCTCACTAGCTCCAGCCTTACAACATACCCCAATTGGGAATGCTACAGTTTTACTAGCTCCAGCCTTACAACATACCCCAATTGGGGTTGCTACAGTTTTACTAGCAACAGCCTTACAACATACCCCAATTGGGAATGCTACAGTCTCACTATCTCCAACCTTACAACGTACCCCAATTGGGATTGCTTCCGTCTCACTATCTCCAGCCTTACAGCATACCCCAATTGGGATTGCTACAGTTTTACTAGCTCCAGCCTTACAACATACCCCAATTGGGATTGCTACAGTCTCACTATCTCCAGCCTTATAACATACCCCAATTGGGATTGCTACAGTTTTACTAGCTCCAGACGCTCGACGGTAGCGAGTGATTGGGACTCTTGTGCGGTGTTCACAATGTTTTTCCTGAAATATATTCTGCTGTAAGGTGAGTCCTGCTGATACACATAAGCATAAACAACATTCTTTGCTCCTTGAAATGCGCAGTCAGTTTCTCTAATTATCCTGCCGCGAGGTGCAGTCCTAATCATAGTGAGAGGCATCCACCGTGGATTCGCTAGTAGCTCTAGTGTGTCAGGACATCCACCGTGGATTTGCTAGTAGCTCTAGTGTGTCAGGACATCCACCCTGGATTTGCTAGTAGTTCTAGTGTGTCAGGACATCCACTATGGATTTGCTAGTAGCTCTAGTGTGTTAGGACATCCACCGTGGATTTGCTAGTAACTTTAGTGTGTCAGGACATCCACCGTGGATTTCCTAGTAGCTCTAGTGTGTCAGGACATCCACCGTGGATTTCCTAGTAGCTCTAGTGTGTTCGGACATCCACCGTGGATTTGCTAGTAGCTCTAGTGTGTCAGGACATCCACTATGGATTTGCTAGTAGCTCTAGTGTGTTAGAACATCCACCGTGGATTTGCTAGTAGCTCTAGTGTGTCAGGACATCCACTATGGATTTGCTAGTAGCTTTAGTGTTTTAGGACATCCACCGTGGATTTGCTAGTAGCTCTAGTGTGTCAGGACATCCACCGTGGATATCCTAGTAGCTCTAGTGTATTCGGACATCCACCGTGGATTTCCTAGTAGCTCTAGTGTGTCAGGACATCCACTATGGATTTGCTAGTAGCTCTAGTGTGTTAGGACATCCAGCGTGGATTTGCTAGTAGCTCTAGTGTGTCAGGACATCCACTATGGATTTGCTAGTAGCTCTATTGTGTTAGGACATCCACCGTGGATTTGCTAGTAGCTCTAGTGTGTCAGGACATCCACTATGGATTTGCTAGTAGCTCTAGTGTGTCAGGACATCCACTATGGATTTGCTAGTAGCTTTAGTGTGTTAGGACATCCACCGTGGATTTGCTAGTAGCTCTAGTGTGTCAGGACATCCACCGTGGATTTCCTAGTAGCTCTAGTGTGTTCGGACATCCACCGTGGATTTGCTAGTAGCTCTAGTGTGTCAGGACATCCACTATGGATTTGCTAGTAGCTCTAGTGTGTTAGGACATCCACCGTGGATTTCCTAGTAGCTCTAGTGTGTTTGGACATCCACCGTGGATTTGCTAGTAGCTCTAGTGTGTCAAGGCATCCACTATGGATTTGCTAGTAGCTCTAGTGTGTTAGGACATCCACCGTGGATTTGCTAGTAGCTCTAGTGTGTCAGGACATCCACTATGAATTTGCTAGTAGCTCTAGTGTGTTAGGACATCCACCGTGGATTTGCTAGTAGCTCTAGTGTGTCAGGACAACTTATTGTTTCGTCACTTGCAAACATTGGATTTTTGACCCTGAAATTCCGTATTTATATATTTTATATAAATTTTTATGGTATTGTATTTATTTAGAGGAAAGGCCCAAATGAATTTTTCCGACTTTATGTCCGGGTTAAAACTTCCCCACAGGAAAAACTAAACCCTTCCACACACTTTTCCACAAATGATCATCTAATCAATCAACATTATGCAAGTGTATTACCCGCACAACACATCAACTCACCAGAGATCAAATGGGAAAATAATTCACTCCAGATATTTTCATATCAGAGGGTTCGGCTCGGTAGAACTCCTAACAAGGCCTTTAAATCCTACTGATCCCTCAAGATAAATATTTAAAAAATCTTTCGTTTTCCTACATGTATTTAAAACGACTGATTTATGCATTTTTATATTTAAATTTGTTTCTTAGATCTAATACGCCTAAATTTTGAATGAGAGAGCTTGGTATAATGCCAGTGGCCGAAATAACGAATGGTAATATATTTTTTAATATTTTTTAATATTTCTTTTTTCTCATTTCCTAAATCTGTGTATTTACTTATTTTTTCATTAACAGATTTTTGAATTTATTATTATTATTGAAGAGCAGAGAAAATGACTAGCTACTAAACAGATAGCGGTATTAATATCCCAACTACACGCATGTACAATTAATCTACTGATTGATTTGTGTTTTCCGAAATAAATTACTAATTTCGATGTTGAAAATCTGTTTTTGATATCAGAAAAGCACTTAACAATAAAAAAAAACGTGTTTAGGGAACGTAAATTATTTTTTGAAACGAAGCAAAAAGATGCAGAATCCGTTAATGATTTGCGCAGTGAGATTCTGTAAACTTGAAGGTAAACTAAAAATAATATTAAAGATATATTTGTAACGGAACTTCGAGACGGTCGTATGAATGAGAAAATGTATTTGGAAGTTGAAAAGTTGTCTTTAAAAATGTTTTAGAATGCGCTTCGGGAATGGATTCTTTCAATAAGTAGATGAAATCAGAAAGTATCGCTTTGGTGTCTTAAAATAGACGGAATAATTCGTTACCGGTAAACAATACTGCGGGTAGGAATTCATCGGTACCGAACGGAAATAATGTTACACGTTATAGACCGAAGTCTGCTATAATATCTGTAAATGCTATCTTTTCCAACAGATATGATGAATCAATAAGATTGTTCACGATTTTGTATAAGAATAGGGCATCAAAATTTTTTCTGCGTTTATATAAAGCGGTAGGGTCAAACCGATGATAACTAAAGCGATACGATAAATAATAATAAATACTTTTGTAAATAATTGTTTTTTAATGATGGTACAGGGTTTTCCAATAAGATGTGTTATTTTGATATTCAACCGTAAAAGATCAATGGTTTCGTTGCTTGTGTGGCACGTAGCGCCATCTTGTTGAAAGTAAACGTTGTCCAGATCAATACCATCCAATTTCGGCCATAAAAAATCATTAATTATCTCTCGATACCAATCCATTCACCGTAATTGTTGCTCCATCTTCATTTATGAAAAAGTCCAATGACTCCGCCGGACCATAAACCGCACCAAAAAGTCACACGTTGAGGATAGAGAGGCTGTTCAACAATAACTCTTGGGTTTTCCGAGCCCCAGATGCGACAATTTTGCTTGTTGACGAAGCCACCGAGGTGGAAATGGGCTTCATCACTCAAGATGATTTGCATTTAATTCACTCAAGTGAATTTTAATAATTTCAATACGTTGTTGAAGCGTGTATCGTTCCATTTTTATTAATGGCGTAGTTTTGACTTGTCAAATCTCAAAAAATGACAGCTTCAAAAGTAACATCTACCGAAATAGCGGGCTCTTCAAAATAACACCTCTTATTGGAAAACCCTGTATTTACTTATTTATTATGAATAATGCATATGTTATCTGAATTTGCATTTATCCGATCTTCTTTTGAAAGCAGGTACTTGTATTTTTTAACATTTTACTGTATGTGAACTTTGTATTTCTGAAGAAAATTTCTGAAGGTAATTATTTTATATTATTAAATTTACTGGAATTGTTTTGTTTTTCAAAGAGATTTTAGGAAATCCAAACATTATTATTTATGAATGATAAACTAATGTTTATAAGACAAAGTTTTTATGCATAGCACAAAGGATAATAAATTATTATTAGCAATAATTAGTCGCCTGTAATATCATTACAAATATCTCCCGAGTAAAAATAAATCCGACGGGAATTGAACCCGCGATTTTTGATTTGGTTTCTTTCGTAATCCTCTAACTAGCTAGGACTATACCCTTTCATGTTTCTAACTAACTAGTACTGCGGCTCACTTGGCCTTATTACTATTAACATCTGATTCTTTCGTAATCCTCTAACTAGCTAGGACTATACCCTTTCATGTTTCTAACTAACTAGTACTGCGGCTCACTTGGCCTTATTACTATTAACATCTGATTCTTTCGTAATCCTCTAACTAGCTAGGACTATACCCTTTCATGTTTCTAACTAACTAGTACTGCGGCTCACTTGGCCTTATTACTATTAACATCTGATTCTTTCGTAATCCTCTAACTAGCTAGGACTATACCCTTTCATGTTTCTAACTAACTAGTACTGCGGCTCACTTGGCCTTATTACTATTAACATCTGATTCTTTCGTAATCCTCTAACTAGCTAGGACTATACCCTTTCATGTTTCTAACTAACTAGTACTGCGGCTCACTTGGCCTTATTACTATTAACATCTGATTCTTTCGTAATCCTCTAACTAGCTAGGACTATACCCTTTCATGTTTCTAACTAACTAGTACTGCGGCTCACTTGGCCTTATTACTATTACCATCTGATTCTTTCGTAATCCTCTAACTAGCTAGGACTATACCCTTTCATGTTTCTAACTAACTAGTACTGCGGCTCACTTGGCCTTATTACTATTAACATCTGATTCTTTCGTAATCCTCTAACTAGCTAGGACTATACCCTTTCATGTTTCTAACTAACTAGTACTGCGGCTCACTTGGCCTTATTACTATTACCATCTGATTCTTTCGTAATCCTCTAACTAGCTAGGACTATACCCTTTCATGTTTCTAACTAACTAGTACTGCGGCTCACTTGGCCTTATTACTATTAACATCTGATTCTTTCGTAATCCTCTAACTAGCTAGGACTATACCCTTTCATGTTTCTAACTAACTAGTACTGCGGCTCACTTGGCCTTATTACTATTAACATCTGATTCTTTCGTAATCCTCTAACTAGCTAGGACTATACCCTTTCATGTTTCTAACTAACTAGTACTGCGGCTCACTTGGCCTTATTACTATTACCATCTGATTCTTTCGTAATCCTCTAACTAGCTAGGACTATACCCTTTCATGTTTCTAACTAACTAGTACTGCGGCTCACTTGGCCTTATTACTATTAACATCTGATTCTTTCGTAATCCTCTAACTAGCTAGGACTATACCCTTTCATGTTTCTAACTAACTAGTACTGCGGCTCACTTGGCCTTATTACTATTAACATCTGATTCTTTCGTAATCCTCTAACTAGCTAGGACTATACCCTTTCATGTTTCTAACTAACTAGTACTGCGGCTCACTTGGCCTTATTACTATTAACATCTGATTCTTTCGTAATCCTCTAACTAGCTAGGACTATACCCTTTCATGTTTCTAACTAACTAGTACTGCGGCTCACTTGGCCTTATTACTATTAACATCTGATTCTTTCGTAATCCTCTAACTAGCTAGGACTATACCCTTTCATGTTTCTAACTAACTAGTACTGCGGCTCACTTGGCCTTATTACTATTAACATCTGATTCTTTCGTAATCCTCTAACTAGCTAGGACTATACCCTTTCATGTTTCTAACTAACTAGTACTGCGGCTCACTTGGCCTTATTACTATTAACATCTGATTCTTTCGTAATCCTCTAACTAGCTAGGACTATACCCTTTCATGTTTCTAACTAACTAGTACTGCGGCTCACTTGGCCTTATTACTATTAACATCTGATTCTTTCGTAATCCTCTAACTAGCTAGGACTATACCCTTTCATGTTTCTAACTAACTAGTACTGCGGCTCACTTGGCCTTATTACTATTAACATCTGATTCTTTCGTAATCCTCTAACTAGCTAGGACTATACCCTTTCATGTTTCTAACTAACTAGTACTGCGGCTCACTTGGCCTTATTACTATTAACATCTGATTCTTTCGTAATCCTCTAACTAGCTAGGACTATACCCTTTCATGTTTCTAACTAACTAGTACTGCGGCTCACTTGGCCTTATTACTATTACCATCTGATTCTTTCGTAATCCTCTAACTAGCTAGGACTATACCCTTTCATGTTTCTAACTAACTAGTACTGCGGCTCACTTGGCCTTATTACTATTAACATCTGATTCTTTCGTAATCCTCTAACTAGCTAGGACTATACCCTTTCATGTTTCTAACTAACTAGTACTGCGGCTCACTTGGCCTTATTACTATTACCATCTGATTCTTTCGTAATCCTCTAACTAGCTAGGACTATACCCTTTCATGTTTCTAACTAACTAGTACTGCGGCTCACTTGGCCTTATTACTATTACCATCTGATTCTTTCGTAATCCTCTAACTAGCTAGGACTATACCCTTTCATGTTTCTAACTAACTAGTACTGCGGCTCACTTGGCCTTATTACTATTAACATCTGATTCTTTCGTAATCCTCTAACTAGCTAGGACTATACCCTTTCATGTTTCTAACTAACTAGTACTGCGGCTCACTTGGCCTTATTACTATTACCATCTGATTCTTTCGTAATCCTCTAACTAGCTAGGACTATACCCTTTCATGTTTCTAACTAACTAGTACTGCGGCTCACTTGGCCTTATTACTATTAACATCTGATTCTTTCGTAATCCTCTAACTAGCTAGGACTATACCCTTTCATGTTTCTAACTAACTAGTACTGCGGCTCACTTGGCCTTATTACTATTACCATCTGATTCTTTCGTAATCCTCTAACTAGCTAGGACTATACCCTTTCATGTTTCTAACTAACTAGTACTGCGGCTCACTTGGCCTTATTACTATTAACATCTGATTCTTTCGTAATCCTCTAACTAGCTAGGACTATACCCTTTCATGTTTCTAACTAACTAGTACTGCGGCTCACTTGGCCTTATTACTATTAACATCTGATTCTTTCGTAATCCTCTAACTAGCTAGGACTATACCCTTTCATGTTTCTAACTAACTAGTACTGCGGCTCACTTGGCCTTATTACTATTAACATCTGATTCTTTCGTAATCCTCTAACTAGCTAGGACTATACCCTTTCATGTTTCTAACTAACTAGTACTGCGGCTCACTTGGCCTTATTACTATTACCATCTGATTCTTTCGTAATCCTCTAACTAGCTAGGACTATACCCTTTCATGTTTCTAACTAACTAGTACTGCGGCTCACTTGGCCTTATTACTATTAACATCTGATTCTTTCGTAATCCTCTAACTAGCTAGGACTATACCCTTTCATGTTTCTAACTAACTAGTACTGCGGCTCACTTGGCCTTATTACTATTAACATCTGATTCTTTCGTAATCCTCTAACTAGCTAGGACTATACCCTTTCATGTTTCTAACTAACTAGTACTGCGGCTCACTTGGCCTTATTACTATTAACATCTGATTCTTTCGTAATCCTCTAACTAGCTAGGACTATACCCTTTCATGTTTCTAACTAACTAGTACTGCGGCTCACTTGGCCTTATTACTATTAACATCTGATTCTTTCGTAATCCTCTAACTAGCTAGGACTATACCCTTTCATGTTTCTAACTAACTAGTACTGCGGCTCACTTGGCCTTATTACTATTAACATCTGATTCTTTCGTAATCCTCTAACTAGCTAGGACTATACCCTTTCATGTTTCTAACTAACTAGTACTGCGGCTCACTTGGCCTTATTACTATTAACATCTGATTCTTTCGTAATCCTCTAACTAGCTAGGACTATACCCTTTCATGTTTCTAACTAACTAGTACTGCGGCTCACTTGGCCTTATTACTATTAACATCTGATTCTTTCGTAATCCTCTAACTAGCTAGGACTATACCCTTTCATGTTTCTAACTAACTAGTACTGCGGCTCACTTGGCCTTATTACTATTACCATCTGATTCTTTCGTAATCCTCTAACTAGCTAGGACTATACCCTTTCATGTTTCTAACTAACTAGTACTGCGGCTCACTTGGCCTTATTACTATTAACATCTGATTCTTTCGTAATCCTCTAACTAGCTAGGACTATACCCTTTCATGTTTCTAACTAACTAGTACTGCGGCTCACTTGGCCTTATTACTATTACCATCTGATTCTTTCGTAATCCTCTAACTAGCTAGGACTATACCCTTTCATGTTTCTAACTAACTAGTACTGCGGCTCACTTGGCCTTATTACTATTACCATCTGATTCTTTCGTAATCCTCTAACTAGCTAGGACTATACCCTTTCATGTTTCTAACTAACTAGTACTGCGGCTCACTTGGCCTTATTACTATTAACATCTGATTCTTTCGTAATCCTCTAACTAGCTAGGACTATACCCTTTCATGTTTCTAACTAACTAGTACTGCGGCTCACTTGGCCTTATTACTATTACCATCTGATTCTTTCGTAATCCTCTAACTAGCTAGGACTATACCCTTTCATGTTTCTAACTAACTAGTACTGCGGCTCACTTGGCCTTATTACTATTAACATCTGATTCTTTCGTAATCCTCTAACTAGCTAGGACTATACCCTTTCATGTTTCTAACTAACTAGTACTGCGGCTCACTTGGCCTTATTACTATTACCATCTGATTCTTTCGTAATCCTCTAACTAGCTAGGACTATACCCTTTCATGTTTCTAACTAACTAGTACTGCGGCTCACTTGGCCTTATTACTATTAACATCTGATTCTTTCGTAATCCTCTAACTAGCTAGGACTATACCCTTTCATGTTTCTAACTAACTAGTACTGCGGCTCACTTGGCCTTATTACTATTAACATCTGATTCTTTCGTAATCCTCTAACTAGCTAGGACTATACCCTTTCATGTTTCTAACTAACTAGTACTGCGGCTCACTTGGCCTTATTACTATTAACATCTGATTCTTTCGTAATCCTCTAACTAGCTAGGACTATACCCTTTCATGTTTCTAACTAACTAGTACTGCGGCTCACTTGGCCTTATTACTATTACCATCTGATTCTTTCGTAATCCTCTAACTAGCTAGGACTATACCCTTTCATGTTTCTAACTAACTAGTACTGCGGCTCACTTGGCCTTATTACTATTAACATCTGATTCTTTCGTAATCCTCTAACTAGCTAGGACTATACCCTTTCATGTTTCTAACTAACTAGTACTGCGGCTCACTTGGCCTTATTACTATTAACATCTGATTCTTTCGTAATCCTCTAACTAGCTAGGACTATACCCTTTCATTGACTCTAACATTGTAAGGAAGGAAAGTTTGTGGAAATAAAGTATTATTCTGATGAAAATATAAATAATAACCTCGTATATAGCCTTGACTGTGACATTTGAGAGAGTAACCCTAACATTAGTGGGCATTTCACTTCAAATGCGATGCATGTTAAGGCTGGCCGCATACATACGTTTTTCGTATTCGATTTCCGAATTCGTTTTCCGTATTCGGACATCCGAATGCACGGAATCAGTAGAAAATACATTAACTGCCGCACACGTTCGTTTTAGTTCCGAACGGAACAAATTCCTTACGCACGTTCCGAATGCGAGCCGGCGCGTTCGGAGAAACCGAATGGAAAAAAACCTAATGACGTCACGTGGAACGCAGCTATTGCATACAGTTTGTTTGTGCCGACGCAAACGTACGGAAATTTCCGTTCGTAATTCAGTGTTGCCAACGGATCTTGACCTAATATCGCCGTTTCTCATACATAAGGTAGCGTAAAGTAGCCGAATTTGCTGTTAGGTGGGACATGTTTAAAATTGATGTTTTTACGTGAAAATAAAAATTTCGTGGGGGGGAGGGGGGGTGGCTAGAGAATTTCGGGACATGTTAAAAATTGATGTTTTTGAAGTAGCTTAATTGGCGACCAGTCGCCTTTTAGATTTTTTCGGCGCCGATTTTCGCTCTGAATAGCCTAAATGGCGATATATCGCCCTCTTTGGCAACACTGGTACTGACGTTTATACATTCCGTATGAAGAAAAACGGGAGTCGCTATATGCACAGCGACTAATCGACAGGGGGCGTGGCCAACATATCCGAGCATACCCGAAGTGAAGTATAGGTATAAAAGGGACACTTTCTTTTGAATCACAAACCATGTTACACAAACCTAGCGTAGCCGCTAAACTAATTGAAAACTGGGATGTTTTTCTTGCCTTGACGCGAGCAGGCGGTATTAAGGGGACACTTTCTTTTGAATCACAAACCATGTTACACAAACCTAGCGTAGTTCTAAAAAGGTTTGTTTACATTATATTATTACAACGCCATTTCTGACGTTTCGTTTCACCCTCGGGTATGCTCGGATATGTTGGCCACGCCCCCTGTCGACTAGTCGCTGTGCATATAGCGACTCCCAAGAAAAACGAACGTTTGCGCTAGTCTCACGGAATTCCGAATACGGAAAACGAAGTCGGAAATCGAATACGGAAAACGTATGTATGCGGCCAGCCTAATTGTTCATTCAAGCAAGAATAGATAAGATTACGCAATCAAAACCACCTGCCTAGGCTGATAATGGACATTTCGAGGCTGAAATGTTGATCCACGTTAAAGAAGAATGCTCAAAATAACTCAAAAAGTCGAATAACATCATAAATAAGAGTAGTCCGAGGATTTTCTGTGTTTGATCGGGACTTTGTTGATATCGTACAAACGCTAGGAATGACTTTATTTATGCGACAATCAGTGCTATAAAAAGATTATCAGGAATTCGAATCATCTGATTAAAATGAATTGTACCCACTGGCTTTATTGTTATTTGCTAGCGATAACAGGCATTTTACAATTTTTGTATACTTATTTGGATGAAAATCTACTTTTATACGCTCGTTGTTCACTTGAAGTGTTATGTATTTTTTATTAACATATAGTTTAATTTGTAGAACTCCATTTTAATTTTTAATTTTTTATATATTCAATAATATTGTTATTGGGTTTATAAAAACAGTTTATTTTTAAACAAGTTCTGTGCTGTGTAATTATTATTACGCGTGACAGCTGTTTCGCCCTCTGAAGGCATTATCAAACTGTGGGTGGCCCACTTACAGACGATACATTTATATTATTTCTATGTAGGTATTTTAATTTCAATTACTGATTTCTTAATTGATTTCTGAGTAAAATGTTAGAAATTATTAATGGTTATTACCCCAGTAAAGTTTCCCCAATTAGTGTAATGTTTAAATTTGACTGTCTTTATGTTAGTTATTCCCAAACGATGACTCATAGGGTTATTTTAATAGCACAATTAAGTACCCCATAATGCACTCATATTTTGCGTTAGGTTTGAAGATATCTAGTAAGGGTGAACGAATTATATTTGTTTGTTCATTAATTAGAATAGCTTTCGGATTATTAAAAACTATTCTAATTAATGTACTAGGTTTGAAGATATCTAGTAGGGGTGAACGAATTATATTTGTTTGTTCATTAATTAGAATAGCTTTCGGATTATTAGAGTTTTTGTTAATTTCTAACTGCTCTAAAAGATTCAGTTTACGGCCTTTATTTTGTACGTGTAACGGAGTTGGTTTATTATTATCATTAAGTGAGTGATTTTCATCTAGGAGATGTTTGGCAAATTGAGATTGCATTTAATTATTATTTTTAAAAGATCTTATATGTTCTTTGAACCTAGTGTTAAAGGACCGGTCCGTTTGTACAACATAAACAGCGTTGCATTCGTCACACTGCAGTTTATAAATGCCACTATTTTGTAATTTGAGTACCTTACTTTTTGAGTTTTTTTGAGATGATCCTAAGTTGTTATTTGTGCGGAAGGCAATATCTAAGCCACACTTTTTGAGGACTTTGGCAATTTTATTAGATGTCTGTCCGATGAATTCTAAACACCCGAAATTATTATTCGTCTTATTATTAGTCGCTGGGTAAATTAATTTTCATAATCACAATATCTTTAATTAATAATAAATTGTTTTGCTCTGTGCGTGTTGATGTTGAATGGAACGCACCTGCCAGCTGCTGGTGCAGCGAGTTTGATATTCGAATTCAAGCTAGAAACATTTAATAGCGAGGGCCGTTAAGGTCCAAAATTTCAGTTTCTTGGAACAATTGTTTAGAGGGGATGGGATTTAGTTTTTTGGTACATTATCTTAATAAATGATTTTTGGGCAATTTCTAGTGGTTTTACATGATTGTTGAAAGTTCCGCCCCAGCCAATTATTCCATAGGAAAGAGATGAATGAACTAGTGAGTCAGAAACTAGTTTCATGGTTTTTTATATTTACTACATTACTCACTCTTTTAAAAATATATTTTAGGTATCTCAATTTGTTAACAGTTTTTTTCAATATGGCTGGTCCATTTAAGTTGACAATCTATAGTTACACCTAAATACTTAATAAGTTTTCCAGATTTCATCTCCTCACAGTTACAGAATGTGTTTGGGTTACAATTTACGTTATGAAACTGCAAATTAAGATTGGTTTTACGAGCTTGACTTGTGTTATAGAAAGGAATACAAATAGTTTTATCATAATTTAGGGTAAGTAGGTTTCTATCTAGCCACTCTTTGACAATAGTAATACATTTGTTAGCTTTATTAGTAGTATCTTCCCATGATTTTCCTTGGACTGTTATTGCAGTATCGTCAGCAAATGAGAAAATTTTACCAGGTATTTTAATGTTACATAAGTCATTTATATAAATTAGAAAGAGTAGCGGCCCCAATACAGTTCCTTGTGGTACACCATGTTTTACTTATTCAAAATTGCTCAAATATGTTCCAATTTTTGTGCATTGTTGGCGATTCAATATATAATTTTGTAACAACATGAGACATTTATGTTTAATTCCAATGTTTGATATTTTCTTTAAGAGAGTTCTATGGTTGACTGTGTCAAAGGCTTTCTTTAAATCTAAAAAAATGGTTAAAGTTTTAATGTTTGAGTCCAGGTTAGAATAAATGTTTTTGGTTAAATTAAATATAGCATCATCAGTACCTAGTTTAGTTCTAAAGCCATATTGGTTAGGTGAAAGAAGTGTATAGTTTGATTCCAGAAAATCGACGATACGTTTTTTAATGCATTTTTCTAATATCTTAGACAATTGAGAAGTTAATGTGATTGGTCTGTCTGTTTTACATCTAGGTCCTGATTTGTGTATTGGGATGATGAATCCTAACCGTCTATGCATCCCTTTCTTAATCTTACTCATTATAGCTTTCTTTGCCAATCTCCACATTTTTCTCATACCTGACGCTTGTGCTCAAAAGATTGCAATCCGTTTGTTAAGAAAGGAAAATCTATCAAACGCACCGTCAGTTTCAGCACAAAGTCAAGGGGCTTGTTAGGGCTCCACACCAGAGGTGACCGCCGAATTCAGGTGCTTTTATTTTATCAATAATTTTTATGTATTTGTGCATTTTTCTCTTTCTTTCTGGCTTAACTTTTCCTAAGTTAAGTTTTATTTCTTTCGTTAATTTGTCTACCTTTAACCATCATTGACCATAAAGACTTTTATCGACAATATCGATAATACAGAATACACCAACATTAAAGTTGGAAAAAAAATCTGAATCAAAACAAAACACGTACAAATTAACAAAAAATTTATTAAAATTAAACAAAAGTCAAAAACATTTACAATACATAATATAAATAACACCAAACATAACTCAGGCATTTAAATTTCATTACATTACATAATGCTTAATAATATTCTAATAATTCACATAACTAAGCCATGTGAACACCTCGGCATATAATGTTGTTCTCCTAGTGAGGTGTTCTCAAAACAATAAAACATATTTCTGATTCATTTGCACGCAGTATCTACCCATCATCCCCACCTTACTTAATGCGGTATTGTTGTCTAGAAAGAAAAGGTTATAGAATTGAGGGTAGACTGTCCAAACTGAATAGTGATATATTGATAAAATGATAGAGTTATAGAATAGAGGAAAGTATGAGTACTGACAAGTAGTGAGAAGGCAACAAGTAACAAGAACTGAAGGACAGAATGCCAAACTGACTATAATCCAATTTCCAAGAGAGAGGAACAAGTTGTTCTTGGCCCTGGGTTGGCTGATTAGCTGCTAACTATCAATTACTTCATTTTAATCTCACCCAATGGTACAAATCGGCAACTACGATTTCTCAATAACCAGTTGGCCGAACGACCTCAGATTTGTTATATAACTTCAGTAAACTGGTTTCTTTTTTAAATAGCAGAATAAGGTCGATAACATTTTAATTTTTATTTGTAATTACTCAGATAGAAGTAAGAAAAATTTAAGTGCACCATTTTTGTACTCAAGTTTAGTATAAGAAACAATATTACAAACATATGTTTTTCTTCTGTAAAACGTGTTTACAATTTAAAAAATACAACTGATTTTGATATTATTAAATCATACAAATCTCATTTTTATAGAAATAATATAGGTATGTACCTACACTCCACAATACGTCATGTTTAAGTACCTTTAAATAATCCCAAGTATGCCTACCCACTGGCCTTGCCTGTGTGGGATTTGTGTAATACATATTGTCTGGAAACTCGTAGTAACAAAACCAGAGTATTTTGGGTTTTCTATGTGACGTAGATGCGCCAGTTTGCCGCTTGTACTATATGTTTCAAGAGAACGTGTATACACATCATGGGCATAGGCAGTGGGGCAGAGAGAGGGCAAGGAGGTGGGGGGGGGGATTAGGGCAACTTCCCCCATTAACTAATTCTATTGATACCATTATATGCAGAATTAAAAAAAAAATAGTTATAAAAAAAATAAATTTACAAATTGCTTAAAACACGGTCCTAAACAACAACACCGCTTTCAGGCCACACGATACCCTCTATCCAAGGGACGAAGGTAGATATACGCGTATTGGTCACTATGCAGGGTGAAGATTTAAACAAGGATTTCAACCCCACCAGCAGGTGAGTACAGGCCACCCTGGGGCTGTTGGAAATAGTCAGTAGGGCGCCTGCGTACCAGCCCTGAGAACAGATAAAGTGATAAGGTGAACACACTTCAAATGGCAGATTATTAATTCATTTTAATTAATTAATCGCTTCTTTAAAACCGGTAGGTGGTCAGTGTTTACATTCATGGTCAATGGAAATGGTTTGGTTAACCTAACCCAACCTAACCTAACCTAACCTAACGTAACCCTAGTAGTTCTGTGAATAAAAGTCCTCGCACCCAAAAAATGTATATTTTCGTTTTTCTCTTATTAAATCAATATTTCTTCTGAAAACTTAAGATTTGTAAGTAGGTACTTATAAACCTACCTACTTAATCATATAATATATAAAAGTTACCCAAATGATAATCCACGGGAGGAATTAATTAAGGAAGTCGTTTCTCCTTAATAGTAGATACATTCCGAGAGAAGAGAGCAATCAGAAGAAGAATAAGGACGGGTTGTTTCAAGGAATAATAACAATTCATCAAATTTCAAAGTGGATTTTCATGTTCTGTGTAGGTTCTATTCAAGTTCTATTATTATATCATTATTGGCCAAGGGCTTTACAAAGCTGAAATACTAACAGAACTTGACTAGAACCTTCACAGAACTTGAAAATCAACTTTGAAATTTGATGAATTGTTAAAATTCTGTGAAACAACCCGTCCTAAGAGATTGAATGTTACATTACATAATATAGACATTATTATGAAATTAAAACTAATTTTTATATGCAAAATAATTATGTGTTAAGTAAATTAAAAAAGAAAATGGTAGACCTGTAGGCAAGCTGCCATGGGGCAGGCAGCGGGGCTACTCTTTTGTTATTTATAAATTCAATATTAAATAATAAAAAACATCCTTGCTATAATGAGCTTGGTGTACAATGCATCCCCGCGTAACATACCTGACATACTCCAGTTGTGTTGACTGGGCGGCTGCAAATCTCCAGGTCATGTTTTACGCCGGCAGGGTG
Source organism: Hesperophylax magnus (assembly GCA_026573805.1). Taxonomy (NCBI): domain Eukaryota; kingdom Metazoa; phylum Arthropoda; class Insecta; order Trichoptera; family Limnephilidae; genus Hesperophylax; species Hesperophylax magnus. The sequence continues at coordinate 113,798 of JAIUSX010000457.1, forward strand.
ATCAAATCTGCCAGCGGGGAATGCTCTAGAGCACTCCTCCTGAGATACTCTCTGCATTGTCGTCTGAAATGTTGAAAAACGTACCAACTAATTGTTTTATCCAATGAGAACAATCCGTATAGTATTACAATGTGAAGTGAGGTTTTGAAAAAATGTGTTTTTAATGAAAATACTACACAAGTCTCTCAACTACTCCCAACCGTCTAGAACCAATTGTCGATTGAGGAAGTGAGGAGGCGAAGATGATGAAGTAGAGGAAGGTGAACAAGTACCTGACACGACTATAACCATTTCAAAATACATTCGATTCGAATGAAGATATTTCACCAGGGCGATACTGAGAGTATCTTCTAATCTGGAATGTGCCACAAATAAATATATACATTACTTTTAATACATTAATCATTTATCGTGAAATTACACTCGAGGATTTGATGCAGCTACTTCTAAGTGTGTGCTTTAATCGACATTTAATTTCTCCTCTTCAGATTGGTAGAAATACCATAAACATGTGGAGATCGGGAAAGAATTTAATAATGTAAGCTTCGTGGAAAAGTTTTATAAAGGGACCCTAAGATGGGTTTGACATGTAGAGCGAATGTACGGAGAAAGGAGTGGATGGTAGAAGAGGTCTGGGACTCCCAAGGTAGACATGGCAAGTACTTGGGTCATCTCAAGATTCAGATTAACAGAACCTATGTATGAATGTGCATGAAGCGAGGAGTGTGTGTTTTGTTCATTCTGAAGGCAGAGAAATGTGTTCTAACCTTGTGGGGAGGTGTGGATGGGTCATTCTGCCCAGTGAGGATGAAGCCACTGTCAGGAAGAGTTGTGCCGGTGTGGAGACAGGCTGGGATTATACTGCTTGTGAATGTTACCCTGAAATTGACGTAATTTATTTCTGTAAAACTGTGAAGTGGTAGTACAATGCAATAATATTCCTTAACCCTTTAGGAGCGGTATGCCGATATTCCGGCATGACGCATGACGCACTACGCATGACACTCTTGAGACCCTGTCACCTGTTATTTGACATTGGAAAAAAAACGAAATAAAGTAACAATAAATTATAAAATTTCATATAAATAATAAATAATAAATATCGTGACATTACTTTTGAACAGATTATTGACTGTAACATTATAATAATAATTACAAATAAGTTCTAATGTCGGTTGTTACTCTGTCCGTAACTCTGGTTCAATGAACTCCAGAACTTTGATTTATTTTTGGGGTATTATGCCATATTGCGATCTGCCCTGATGATGGATGGACACTGCAATGCTGTCCGAAACGTTGGCTAAAGAAGGAGGTAGCGCAACACGGCATAATACCCCAAACAACTGGTACACTCCTTGCTTCAATCACATTCATACATCGTCTCATACATACAAGTCAGCAGTAAAGGTACCTACCATTTCAGTCACGGCAATGTACTATAGCACCGTTAGATAGTTCCGGGTAACCCTCTTAGATTACACTGATCTGCCCTGATGATGGATGGACACTGCAATGCTGTCCGAAACGTTGGCTAAAGAAGGAGGTAGCGCAACACGGCATAATACCCCAAACAACTGGTACACTCCTTGCTTCAATCACATTCATACATCGTCTCATACATACAAGTCAGCAGTAAAGGTACCTACCATTTCAGTCACGGCAATGTACTATAGCACCGTTAGATAGTTCCGGGTAACCCTCTTAGATTACACTGATCTGCCCTGATGATGGATGGACACTGCAATGCTGTCCGAAACGTTGGCTAAAGAAGGAGGTAGCGCAACACGGCATAATACCCCAAACAACTGGTACACTCCTTGCTTCAATCACATTCATACATCGTCTCATACATACAAGTCAGCAGTAAAGGTACCTACCATTTCAGTCACGGCAATGTACTATAGCACCGTTAGATAGTTCCGGGTAACCCTCTTAGATTACACTGATCTGCCCTGATGATGGATGGACACTGCAATGCTGTCCGAAACGTTGGCTAAAGAAGGAGGTAGCGCAACACGGCATAATACCCCAAACAACTGGTACACTCCTTGCTTCAATCACATTCATACATCGTCTCATACATACAAGTCAGCAGTAAAGGTACCTACCATTTCAGTCACGGCAATGTACTATAGCACCGTTAGATAGTTCCGGGTAACCCTCTTAGATTACACTGATCTGCCCTGATGATGGATGGACACTGCAATGCTGTCCGAAACGTTGGCTAAAGAAGGAGGTAGCGCAACACGGCATAATACCCCAAACAACTGGTACACTCCTTGCTTCAATCACATTCATACATCGTCTCATACATACAAGTCAGCAGTAAAGGTACCTACCATTTCAGTCACGGCAATGTACTATAGCACCGTTAGATAGTTCCGGGTAACCCTCTTAGATTACACTGATCTGCCCTGATGATGGATGGACACTGCAATGCTGTCCGAAACGTTGGCTAAAGAAGGAGGTAGCGCAACACGGCATAATACCCCAAACAACTGGTACACTCCTTGCTTCAATCACATTCATACATCGTCTCATACATACAAGTCAGCAGTAAAGGTACCTACCATTTCAGTCACGGCAATGTACTATAGCACCGTTAGATAGTTCCGGGTAACCCTCTTAGATTACACTGATCTGCCCTGATGATGGATGGACACTGCAATGCTGTCCGAAACGTTGGCTAAAGAAGGAGGTAGCGCAACACGGCATAATACCCCAAACAACTGGTACACTCCTTGCTTCAATCACATTCATACATCGTCTCATACATACAAGTCAGCAGTAAAGGTACCTACCATTTCAGTCACGGCAATGTACTATAGCACCGTTAGATAGTTCCGGGTAACCCTCTTAGATTACACTGATCTGCCCTGATGATGGATGGACACTGCAATGCTGTCCGAAACGTTGGCTAAAGAAGGAGGTAGCGCAACACGGCATAATACCCCAAACAACTGGTACACTCCTTGCTTCAATCACATTCATACATCGTCTCATACATACAAGTCAGCAGTAAAGGTACCTACCATTTCAGTCACGGCAATGTACTATAGCACCGTTAGATAGTTCCGGGTAACCCTCTTAGATTACACTGATCTGCCCTGATGATGGATGGACACTGCAATGCTGTCCGAAACGTTGGCTAAAGAAGGAGGTAGCGCAACACGGCATAATACCCCAAACAACTGGTACACTCCTTGCTTCAATCACATTCATACATCGTCTCATACATACAAGTCAGCAGTAAAGGTACCTACCATTTCAGTCACGGCAATGTACTATAGCACCGTTAGATAGTTCCGGGTAACCCTCTTAGATTACACTGATCTGCCCTGATGATGGATGGACACTGCAATGCTGTCCGAAACGTTGGCTAAAGAAGGAGGTAGCGCAACACGGCATAATACCCCAAACAACTGGTACACTCCTTGCTTCAATCACATTCATACATCGTCTCATACATACAAGTCAGCAGTAAAGGTACCTACCATTTCAGTCACGGCAATGTACTATAGCACCGTTAGATAGTTCCGGGTAACCCTCTTAGATTACACTGATCTGCCCTGATGATGGATGGACACTGCAATGCTGTCCGAAACGTTGGCTAAAGAAGGAGGTAGCGCAACACGGCATAATACCCCAAACAACTGGTACACTCCTTGCTTCAATCACATTCATACATCGTCTCATACATACAAGTCAGCAGTAAAGGTACCTACCATTTCAGTCACGGCAATGTACTATAGCACCGTTAGATAGTTCCGGGTAACCCTCTTAGATTACACTGATCTGCCCTGATGATGGATGGACACTGCAATGCTGTCCGAAACGTTGGCTAAAGAAGGAGGTAGCGCAACACGGCATAATACCCCAAACAACTGGTACACTCCTTGCTTCAATCACATTCATACATCGTCTCATACATACAAGTCAGCAGTAAAGGTACCTACCATTTCAGTCACGGCAATGTACTATAGCACCGTTAGATAGTTCCGGGTAACCCTCTTAGATTACACTGATCTGCCCTGATGATGGATGGACACTGCAATGCTGTCCGAAACGTTGGCTAAAGAAGGAGGTAGCGCAACACGGCATAATACCCCAAACAACTGGTACACTCCTTGCTTCAATCACATTCATACATCGTCTCATACATACAAGTCAGCAGTAAAGGTACCTACCATTTCAGTCACGGCAATGTACTATAGCACCGTTAGATAGTTCCGGGTAACCCTCTTAGATTACACTGATCTGCCCTGATGATGGATGGACACTGCAATGCTGTCCGAAACGTTGGCTAAAGAAGGAGGTAGCGCAACACGGCATAATACCCCAAACAACTGGTACACTCCTTGCTTCAATCACATTCATACATCGTCTCATACATACAAGTCAGCAGTAAAGGTACCTACCATTTCAGTCACGGCAATGTACTATAGCACCGTTAGATAGTTCCGGGTAACCCTCTTAGATTACACTGATCTGCCCTGATGATGGATGGACACTGCAATGCTGTCCGAAACGTTGGCTAAAGAAGGAGGTAGCGCAACACGGCATAATACCCCAAACAACTGGTACACTCCTTGCTTCAATCACATTCATACATCGTCTCATACATACAAGTCAGCAGTAAAGGTACCTACCATTTCAGTCACGGCAATGTACTATAGCACCGTTAGATAGTTCCGGGTAACCCTCTTAGATTACACTGATCTGCCCTGATGATGGATGGACACTGCAATGCTGTCCGAAACGTTGGCTAAAGAAGGAGGTAGCGCAACACGGCATAATACCCCAAACAACTGGTACACTCCTTGCTTCAATCACATTCATACATCGTCTCATACATACAAGTCAGCAGTAAAGGTACCTACCATTTCAGTCACGGCAATGTACTATAGCACCGTTAGATAGTTCCGGGTAACCCTCTTAGATTACACTGATCTGCCCTGATGATGGATGGACACTGCAATGCTGTCCGAAACGTTGGCTAAAGAAGGAGGTAGCGCAACACGGCATAATACCCCAAACAACTGGTACACTCCTTGCTTCAATCACATTCATACATCGTCTCATACATACAAGTCAGCAGTAAAGGTACCTACCATTTCAGTCACGGCAATGTACTATAGCACCGTTAGATAGTTCCGGGTAACCCTCTTAGATTACACTGATCTGCCCTGATGATGGATGGACACTGCAATGCTGTCCGAAACGTTGGCTAAAGAAGGAGGTAGCGCAACACGGCATAATACCCCAAACAACTGGTACACTCCTTGCTTCAATCACATTCATACATCGTCTCATACATACAAGTCAGCAGTAAAGGTACCTACCATTTCAGTCACGGCAATGTACTATAGCACCGTTAGATAGTTCCGGGTAACCCTCTTAGATTACACTGATCTGCCCTGATGATGGATGGACACTGCAATGCTGTCCGAAACGTTGGCTAAAGAAGGAGGTAGCGCAACACGGCATAATACCCCAAACAACTGGTACACTCCTTGCTTCAATCACATTCATACATCGTCTCATACATACAAGTCAGCAGTAAAGGTACCTACCATTTCAGTCACGGCAATGTACTATAGCACCGTTAGATAGTTCCGGGTAACCCTCTTAGATTACACTGATCTGCCCTGATGATGGATGGACACTGCAATGCTGTCCGAAACGTTGGCTAAAGAAGGAGGTAGCGCAACACGGCATAATACCCCAAACAACTGGTACACTCCTTGCTTCAATCACATTCATACATCGTCTCATACATACAAGTCAGCAGTAAAGGTACCTACCATTTCAGTCACGGCAATGTACTATAGCACCGTTAGATAGTTCCGGGTAACCCTCTTAGATTACACTGATCTGCCCTGATGATGGATGGACACTGCAATGCTGTCCGAAACGTTGGCTAAAGAAGGAGGTAGCGCAACACGGCATAATACCCCAAACAACTGGTACACTCCTTGCTTCAATCACATTCATACATCGTCTCATACATACAAGTCAGCAGTAAAGGTACCTACCATTTCAGTCACGGCAATGTACTATAGCACCGTTAGATAGTTCCGGGTAACCCTCTTAGATTACACTGATCTGCCCTGATGATGGATGGACACTGCAATGCTGTCCGAAACGTTGGCTAAAGAAGGAGGTAGCGCAACACGGCATAATACCCCAAACAACTGGTACACTCCTTGCTTCAATCACATTCATACATCGTCTCATACATACAAGTCAGCAGTAAAGGTACCTACCATTTCAGTCACGGCAATGTACTATAGCACCGTTAGATAGTTCCGGGTAACCCTCTTAGATTACACTGATCTGCCCTGATGATGGATGGACACTGCAATGCTGTCCGAAACGTTGGCTAAAGAAGGAGGTAGCGCAACACGGCATAATACCCCAAACAACTGGTACACTCCTTGCTTCAATCACATTCATACATCGTCTCATACATACAAGTCAGCAGTAAAGGTACCTACCATTTCAGTCACGGCAATGTACTATAGCACCGTTAGATAGTTCCGGGTAACCCTCTTAGATTACACTGATCTGCCCTGATGATGGATGGACACTGCAATGCTGTCCGAAACGTTGGCTAAAGAAGGAGGTAGCGCAACACGGCATAATACCCCAAACAACTGGTACACTCCTTGCTTCAATCACATTCATACATCGTCTCATACATACAAGTCAGCAGTAAAGGTACCTACCATTTCAGTCACGGCAATGTACTATAGCACCGTTAGATAGTTCCGGGTAACCCTCTTAGATTACACTGATCTGCCCTGATGATGGATGGACACTGCAATGCTGTCCGAAACGTTGGCTAAAGAAGGAGGTAGCGCAACACGGCATAATACCCCAAACAACTGGTACACTCCTTGCTTCAATCACATTCATACATCGTCTCATACATACAAGTCAGCAGTAAAGGTACCTACCATTTCAGTCACGGCAATGTACTATAGCACCGTTAGATAGTTCCGGGTAACCCTCTTAGATTACACTGATCTGCCCTGATGATGGATGGACACTGCAATGCTGTCCGAAACGTTGGCTAAAGAAGGAGGTAGCGCAACACGGCATAATACCCCAAACAACTGGTACACTCCTTGCTTCAATCACATTCATACATCGTCTCATACATACAAGTCAGCAGTAAAGGTACCTACCATTTCAGTCACGGCAATGTACTATAGCACCGTTAGATAGTTCCGGGTAACCCTCTTAGATTACACTGATCTGCCCTGATGATGGATGGACACTGCAATGCTGTCCGAAACGTTGGCTAAAGAAGGAGGTAGCGCAACACGGCATAATACCCCAAACAACTGGTACACTCCTTGCTTCAATCACATTCATACATCGTCTCATACATACAAGTCAGCAGTAAAGGTACCTACCATTTCAGTCACGGCAATGTACTATAGCACCGTTAGATAGTTCCGGGTAACCCTCTTAGATTACACTGATCTGCCCTGATGATGGATGGACACTGCAATGCTGTCCGAAACGTTGGCTAAAGAAGGAGGTAGCGCAACACGGCATAATACCCCAAACAACTGGTACACTCCTTGCTTCAATCACATTCATACATCGTCTCATACATACAAGTCAGCAGTAAAGGTACCTACCATTTCAGTCACGGCAATGTACTATAGCACCGTTAGATAGTTCCGGGTAACCCTCTTAGATTACACTGATCTGCCCTGATGATGGATGGACACTGCAATGCTGTCCGAAACGTTGGCTAAAGAAGGAGGTAGCGCAACACGGCATAATACCCCAAACAACTGGTACACTCCTTGCTTCAATCACATTCATACATCGTCTCATACATACAAGTCAGCAGTAAAGGTACCTACCATTTCAGTCACGGCAATGTACTATAGCACCGTTAGATAGTTCCGGGTAACCCTCTTAGATTACACTGATCTGCCCTGATGATGGATGGACACTGCAATGCTGTCCGAAACGTTGGCTAAAGAAGGAGGTAGCGCAACACGGCATAATACCCCAAACAACTGGTACACTCCTTGCTTCAATCACATTCATACATCGTCTCATACATACAAGTCAGCAGTAAAGGTACCTACCATTTCAGTCACGGCAATGTACTATAGCACCGTTAGATAGTTCCGGGTAACCCTCTTAGATTACACTGATCTGCCCTGATGATGGATGGACACTGCAATGCTGTCCGAAACGTTGGCTAAAGAAGGAGGTAGCGCAACACGGCATAATACCCCAAACAACTGGTACACTCCTTGCTTCAATCACATTCATACATCGTCTCATACATACAAGTCAGCAGTAAAGGTACCTACCATTTCAGTCACGGCAATGTACTATAGCACCGTTAGATAGTTCCGGGTAACCCTCTTAGATTACACTGATCTGCCCTGATGATGGATGGACACTGCAATGCTGTCCGAAACGTTGGCTAAAGAAGGAGGTAGCGCAACACGGCATAATACCCCAAACAACTGGTACACTCCTTGCTTCAATCACATTCATACATCGTCTCATACATACAAGTCAGCAGTAAAGGTACCTACCATTTCAGTCACGGCAATGTACTATAGCACCGTTAGATAGTTCCGGGTAACCCTCTTAGATTACACTGATCTGCCCTGATGATGGATGGACACTGCAATGCTGTCCGAAACGTTGGCTAAAGAAGGAGGTAGCGCAACACGGCATAATACCCCAAACAACTGGTACACTCCTTGCTTCAATCACATTCATACATCGTCTCATACATACAAGTCAGCAGTAAAGGTACCTACCATTTCAGTCACGGCAATGTACCTACTAGCACCGTTAGATAGTTCCGGGTAACCCTCTTAGATTACACTGATCTGCCCTGATGATGGATGGACACTGCAATGCTGTCCGAAACGTTGGCTAAAGAAGGAGGTAGCGCAACACGGCATAATACCCCAAACAACTGGTACACTCCTTGCTTCAATCACATTCATACATCGTCTCATACATACAAGTCAGCAGTAAAGGTACCTACCATTTCAGTCACGGCAATGTACTATAGCACCGTTAGATAGTTCCGGGTAACCCTCTTAGATTACACTGATCTGCCCTGATGATGGATGGACACTGCAATGCTGTCCGAAACGTTGGCTAAAGAAGGAGGTAGCGCAACACGGCATAATACCCCAAACAACTGGTACACTCCTTGCTTCAATCACATTCATACATCGTCTCATACATACAAGTCAGCAGTAAAGGTACCTACCATTTCAGTCACGGCAATGTACTATAGCACCGTTAGATAGTTCCGGGTAACCCTCTTAGATTACACTGATCTGCCCTGATGATGGATGGACACTGCAATGCTGTCCGAAACGTTGGCTAAAGAAGGAGGTAGCGCAACACGGCATAATACCCCAAACAACTGGTACACTCCTTGCTTCAATCACATTCATACATCGTCTCATACATACAAGTCAGCAGTAAAGGTACCTACCATTTCAGTCACGGCAATGTACTATAGCACCGTTAGATAGTTCCGGGTAACCCTCTTAGATTACACTGATCTGCCCTGATGATGGATGGACACTGCAATGCTGTCCGAAACGTTGGCTAAAGAAGGAGGTAGCGCAACACGGCATAATACCCCAAACAACTGGTACACTCCTTGCTTCAATCACATTCATACATCGTCTCATACATACAAGTCAGCAGTAAAGGTACCTACCATTTCAGTCACGGCAATGTACTATAGCACCGTTAGATAGTTCCGGGTAACCCTCTTAGATTACACTGATCTGCCCTGATGATGGATGGACACTGCAATGCTGTCCGAAACGTTGGCTAAAGAAGGAGGTAGCGCAACACGGCATAATACCCCAAACAACTGGTACACTCCTTGCTTCAATCACATTCATACATCGTCTCATACATACAAGTCAGCAGTAAAGGTACCTACCATTTCAGTCACGGCAATGTACTATAGCACCGTTAGATAGTTCCGGGTAACCCTCTTAGATTACACTGATCTGCCCTGATGATGGATGGACACTGCAATGCTGTCCGAAACGTTGGCTAAAGAAGGAGGTAGCGCAACACGGCATAATACCCCAAACAACTGGTACACTCCTTGCTTCAATCACATTCATACATCGTCTCATACATACAAGTCAGCAGTAAAGGTACCTACCATTTCAGTCACGGCAATGTACTATAGCACCGTTAGATAGTTCCGGGTAACCCTCTTAGATTACACTGATCTGCCCTGATGATGGATGGACACTGCAATGCTGTCCGAAACGTTGGCTAAAGAAGGAGGTAGCGCAACACGGCATAATACCCCAAACAACTGGTACACTCCTTGCTTCAATCACATTCATACATCGTCTCATACATACAAGTCAGCAGTAAAGGTACCTACCATTTCAGTCACGGCAATGTACTATAGCACCGTTAGATAGTTCCGGGTAACCCTCTTAGATTACACTGATCTGCCCTGATGATGGATGGACACTGCAATGCTGTCCGAAACGTTGGCTAAAGAAGGAGGTAGCGCAACACGGCATAATACCCCAAACAACTGGTACACTCCTTGCTTCAATCACATTCATACATCGTCTCATACATACAAGTCAGCAGTAAAGGTACCTACCATTTCAGTCACGGCAATGTACTATAGCACCGTTAGATAGTTCCGGGTAACCCTCTTAGATTACACTGATCTGCCCTGATGATGGATGGACACTGCAATGCTGTCCGAAACGTTGGCTAAAGAAGGAGGTAGCGCAACACGGCATAATACCCCAAACAACTGGTACACTCCTTGCTTCAATCACATTCATACATCGTCTCATACATACAAGTCAGCAGTAAAGGTACCTACCATTTCAGTCACGGCAATGTACTATAGCACCGTTAGATAGTTCCGGGTAACCCTCTTAGATTACACTGATCTGCCCTGATGATGGATGGACACTGCAATGCTGTCCGAAACGTTGGCTAAAGAAGGAGGTAGCGCAACACGGCATAATACCCCAAACAACTGGTACACTCCTTGCTTCAATCACATTCATACATCGTCTCATACATACAAGTCAGCAGTAAAGGTACCTACCATTTCAGTCACGGCAATGTACTATAGCACCGTTAGATAGTTCCGGGTAACCCTCTTAGATTACACTGATCTGCCCTGATGATGGATGGACACTGCAATGCTGTCCGAAACGTTGGCTAAAGAAGGAGGTAGCGCAACACGGCATAATACCCCAAACAACTGGTACACTCCTTGCTTCAATCACATTCATACATCGTCTCATACATACAAGTCAGCAGTAAAGGTACCTACCATTTCAGTCACGGCAATGTACTATAGCACCGTTAGATAGTTCCGGGTAACCCTCTTAGATTACACTGATCTGCCCTGATGATGGATGGACACTGCAATGCTGTCCGAAACGTTGGCTAAAGAAGGAGGTAGCGCAACACGGCATAATACCCCAAACAACTGGTACACTCCTTGCTTCAATCACATTCATACATCGTCTCATACATACAAGTCAGCAGTAAAGGTACCTACCATTTCAGTCACGGCAATGTACTATAGCACCGTTAGATAGTTCCGGGTAACCCTCTTAGATTACACTGATCTGCCCTGATGATGGATGGACACTGCAATGCTGTCCGAAACGTTGGCTAAAGAAGGAGGTAGCGCAACACGGCATAATACCCCAAACAACTGGTACACTCCTTGCTTCAATCACATTCATACATCGTCTCATACATACAAGTCAGCAGTAAAGGTACCTACCATTTCAGTCACGGCAATGTACTATAGCACCGTTAGATAGTTCCGGGTAACCCTCTTAGATTACACTGATCTGCCCTGATGATGGATGGACACTGCAATGCTGTCCGAAACGTTGGCTAAAGAAGGAGGTAGCGCAACACGGCATAATACCCCAAACAACTGGTACACTCCTTGCTTCAATCACATTCATACATCGTCTCATACATACAAGTCAGCAGTAAAGGTACCTACCATTTCAGTCACGGCAATGTACTATAGCACCGTTAGATAGTTCCGGGTAACCCTCTTAGATTACACTGATCTGCCCTGATGATGGATGGACACTGCAATGCTGTCCGAAACGTTGGCTAAAGAAGGAGGTAGCGCAACACGGCATAATACCCCAAACAACTGGTACACTCCTTGCTTCAATCACATTCATACATCGTCTCATACATACAAGTCAGCAGTAAAGGTACCTACCATTTCAGTCACGGCAATGTACTATAGCACCGTTAGATAGTTCCGGGTAACCCTCTTAGATTACACTGATCTGCCCTGATGATGGATGGACACTGCAATGCTGTCCGAAACGTTGGCTAAAGAAGGAGGTAGCGCAACACGGCATAATACCCCAAACAACTGGTACACTCCTTGCTTCAATCACATTCATACATCGTCTCATACATACAAGTCAGCAGTAAAGGTACCTACCATTTCAGTCACGGCAATGTACTATATAGCACCGTTAGATAGTTCCGGGTAACCCTCTTAGATTACACTGATCTGCCCTGATGATGGATGGACACTGCAATGCTGTCCGAAACGTTGGCTAAAGAAGGAGGTAGCGCAACACGGCATAATACCCCAAACAACTGGTACACTCCTTGCTTCAATCACATTCATACATCGTCTCATACATACAAGTCAGCAGTAAAGGTACCTACCATTTCAGTCACGGCAATGTACTATAGCACCGTTAGATAGTTCCGGGTAACCCTCTTAGATTACACTGATCTGCCCTGATGATGGATGGACACTGCAATGCTGTCCGAAACGTTGGCTAAAGAAGGAGGTAGCGCAACACGGCATAATACCCCAAACAACTGGTACACTCCTTGCTTCAATCACATTCATACATCGTCTCATACATACAAGTCAGCAGTAAAGGTACCTACCATTTCAGTCACGGCAATGTACTATAGCACCGTTAGATAGTTCCGGGTAACCCTCTTAGATTACACTGATCTGCCCTGATGATGGATGGACACTGCAATGCTGTCCGAAACGTTGGCTAAAGAAGGAGGTAGCGCAACACGGCATAATACCCCAAACAACTGGTACACTCCTTGCTTCAATCACATTCATACATCGTCTCATACATACAAGTCAGCAGTAAAGGTACCTACCATTTCAGTCACGGCAATGTACTATAGCACCGTTAGATAGTTCCGGGTAACCCTCTTAGATTACACTGATCTGCCCTGATGATGGATGGACACTGCAATGCTGTCCGAAACGTTGGCTAAAGAAGGAGGTAGCGCAACACGGCATAATACCCCAAACAACTGGTACACTCCTTGCTTCAATCACATTCATACATCGTCTCATACATACAAGTCAGCAGTAAAGGTACCTACCATTTCAGTCACGGCAATGTACTATAGCACCGTTAGATAGTTCCGGGTAACCCTCTTAGATTACACTGATCTGCCCTGATGATGGATGGACACTGCAATGCTGTCCGAAACGTTGGCTAAAGAAGGAGGTAGCGCAACACGGCATAATACCCCAAACAACTGGTACACTCCTTGCTTCAATCACATTCATACATCGTCTCATACATACAAGTCAGCAGTAAAGGTACCTACCATTTCAGTCACGGCAATGTACTATAGCACCGTTAGATAGTTCCGGGTAACCCTCTTAGATTACACTGATCTGCCCTGATGATGGATGGACACTGCAATGCTGTCCGAAACGTTGGCTAAAGAAGGAGGTAGCGCAACACGGCATAATACCCCAAACAACTGGTACACTCCTTGCTTCAATCACATTCATACATCGTCTCATACATACAAGTCAGCAGTAAAGGTACCTACCATTTCAGTCACGGCAATGTACTATAGCACCGTTAGATAGTTCCGGGTAACCCTCTTAGATTACACTGATCTGCCCTGATGATGGATGGACACTGCAATGCTGTCCGAAACGTTGGCTAAAGAAGGAGGTAGCGCAACACGGCATAATACCCCAAACAACTGGTACACTCCTTGCTTCAATCACATTCATACATCGTCTCATACATACAAGTCAGCAGTAAAGGTACCTACCATTTCAGTCACGGCAATGTACTATAGCACCGTTAGATAGTTCCGGGTAACCCTCTTAGATTACACTGATCTGCCCTGATGATGGATGGACACTGCAATGCTGTCCGAAACGTTGGCTAAAGAAGGAGGTAGCGCAACACGGCATAATACCCCAAACAACTGGTACACTCCTTGCTTCAATCACATTCATACATCGTCTCATACATACAAGTCAGCAGTAAAGGTACCTACCATTTCAGTCACGGCAATGTACTATAGCACCGTTAGATAGTTCCGGGTAACCCTCTTAGATTACACTGATCTGCCCTGATGATGGATGGACACTGCAATGCTGTCCGAAACGTTGGCTAAAGAAGGAGGTAGCGCAACACGGCATAATACCCCAAACAACTGGTACACTCCTTGCTTCAATCACATTCATACATCGTCTCATACATACAAGTCAGCAGTAAAGGTACCTACCATTTCAGTCACGGCAATGTACTATAGCACCGTTAGATAGTTCCGGGTAACCCTCTTAGATTACACTGATCTGCCCTGATGATGGATGGACACTGCAATGCTGTCCGAAACGTTGGCTAAAGAAGGAGGTAGCGCAACACGGCATAATACCCCAAACAACTGGTACACTCCTTGCTTCAATCACATTCATACATCGTCTCATACATACAAGTCAGCAGTAAAGGTACCTACCATTTCAGTCACGGCAATGTACTATAGCACCGTTAGATAGTTCCGGGTAACCCTCTTAGATTACACTGATCTGCCCTGATGATGGATGGACACTGCAATGCTGTCCGAAACGTTGGCTAAAGAAGGAGGTAGCGCAACACGGCATAATACCCCAAACAACTGGTACACTCCTTGCTTCAATCACATTCATACATCGTCTCATACATACAAGTCAGCAGTAAAGGTACCTACCATTTCAGTCACGGCAATGTACTATAGCACCGTTAGATAGTTCCGGGTAACCCTCTTAGATTACACTGATCTGCCCTGATGATGGATGGACACTGCAATGCTGTCCGAAACGTTGGCTAAAGAAGGAGGTAGCGCAACACGGCATAATACCCCAAACAACTGGTACACTCCTTGCTTCAATCACATTCATACATCGTCTCATACATACAAGTCAGCAGTAAAGGTACCTACCATTTCAGTCACGGCAATGTACTATAGCACCGTTAGATAGTTCCGGGTAACCCTCTTAGATTACACTGATCTGCCCTGATGATGGATGGACACTGCAATGCTGTCCGAAACGTTGGCTAAAGAAGGAGGTAGCGCAACACGGCATAATACCCCAAACAACTGGTACACTCCTTGCTTCAATCACATTCATACATCGTCTCATACATACAAGTCAGCAGTAAAGGTACCTACCATTTCAGTCACGGCAATGTACTATAGCACCGTTAGATAGTTCCGGGTAACCCTCTTAGATTACACTGATCTGCCCTGATGATGGATGGACACTGCAATGCTGTCCGAAACGTTGGCTAAAGAAGGAGGTAGCGCAACACGGCATAATACCCCAAACAACTGGTACACTCCTTGCTTCAATCACATTCATACATCGTCTCATACATACAAGTCAGCAGTAAAGGTACCTACCATTTCAGTCACGGCAATGTACTATAGCACCGTTAGATAGTTCCGGGTAACCCTCTTAGATTACACTGATCTGCCCTGATGATGGATGGACACTGCAATGCTGTCCGAAACGTTGGCTAAAGAAGGAGGTAGCGCAACACGGCATAATACCCCAAACAACTGGTACACTCCTTGCTTCAATCACATTCATACATCGTCTCATACATACAAGTCAGCAGTAAAGGTACCTACCATTTCAGTCACGGCAATGTACTATAGCACCGTTAGATAGTTCCGGGTAACCCTCTTAGATTACACTGATCTGCCCTGATGATGGATGGACACTGCAATGCTGTCCGAAACGTTGGCTAAAGAAGGAGGTAGCGCAACACGGCATAATACCCCAAACAACTGGTACACTCCTTGCTTCAATCACATTCATACATCGTCTCATACATACAAGTCAGCAGTAAAGGTACCTACCATTTCAGTCACGGCAATGTACTATAGCACCGTTAGATAGTTCCGGGTAACCCTCTTAGATTACACTGATCTGCCCTGATGATGGATGGACACTGCAATGCTGTCCGAAACGTTGGCTAAAGAAGGAGGTAGCGCAACAC
>JAIUSX010000458.1:0-26525 GCA_026573805.1 Hesperophylax magnus
AAATACTATCATTTCCGTCGAAAATATTGCGTGTTAAAGTTGTTCGTGATAAAAATACAATATAAGCCAGTATAGTGTTAGCGAGTTACAAACATATTATATTCAACCTACCTACGTAAGTTCAAGTTTAAAGTGAATTAACAGTTTTAGGTTATTCGTTCGGTTTTTTGAACAATGCTTCATACTTGACATTATGTCTTCCTCCACAACGTATAAATGTTATTTATTATATCGATAAACTTATTCATGTTATTGATTAGTGTTATCCTGTATTATCTTATTGTTTTGGTGAAATTAAAGATTTTTACATATGTAACCATGAGTTCATGAGGCTGAAAAATGTCGGAATTTTTCGTCGTACTGTCGGACAATCATGTTTTGGAAATTTTCTTCAGTGTTTTTGCAAATTTCTTGTCATTTTGGGTTTCTTCTTCTCAGATTAACAAGTTTCATCTTAAGGAAATGCACTGTAAAAGTTTATTTTCTTAGTCAGATGAACCTTGCCCTTGGAAAACATTTCGACATTTTTCTGCTTCAAGGACATTTTTATTTTTATAATAGTTTTTTTGGGCTAGTGAATGAATAGAGTAGGCTGAGAGCAATTATGTTGTCTATGGTCGCATCTTTTTTTAAATGGCCTTGAGTTTCCTCTACCTTGTCTACTGCTCTGCTCCGCACGGTAGGTACTGCTTGTATATCTGTGGTTAAGTACTGTATAATTCTGTTGGATACAAAAAGCCGGAAGATATCGATCTAGAGAGTGGTATATTTATGATTTGACATAACGCAATGCCTTTTGACATTTTCATTACCAGCCGTTGCAACTCGTTTCTACTTTGTAATTCTTCTACTTAATATCCCTTTAACTGTTTTACCCACGCAGTTAAATTTATCATGATATGCTTGTTATAGTTACTGGTAAGAACTGATGCTTATATTAATCGATATTATCATTTTGATAGCGGCCGTTATTCCAAATCGAAAACTGTTCTTTAACTTTGGCTACGGGATGCTTAAATGCACAACTGTACTGTATCTAACGCGATCAATCTTTACTTACGCCCATCAGTGCATCTGAATTAGGGACTCCATTGACTGAGGAATGGTTAAAAGTTAGACCTCAACCCATTTTAAAAAAAGTGTTACGAAAGCATTTAAATTATCGATTAGATCAACAGATTTGAAGTGTCAACTTCAAGGTCAAGATAGTCAGAATATGTATCCCTTATTTCAAATATCAGTTTCATATAAGATATCATTGCTTTGACAGAAACAACAGAAAACAAGCAAACAAAATATTGTATTTAAAATTATAAAATTTTGTTTGCTAATCGATAATTTAAATGCTTTCGTGTGCTCATAGGTTTACGTTACAACTATGTTTGTTTCAGGTATGTATATTTGTTTGGTCGTTTACCAATTACCAAACCCTGCGACAGTGGAGCCATGGATCTAGTAAATCTAGAAACTCTTTCCATCAAAACGGAACCAGGGCCCCAGGAAGAAGGCGGAGGTGAAATGCCGTACACTTATATGGATTTCGACCTCCCAGATGTAAAGAAGGAATGTTTGCAATATGAGGAGAGTACTCAGACAGCCAGTGAGTTGCATTGCTTATGTTAAATAAATTGTATTAGACCGGTCGGTGGCTGAGTTAACATCGCGCTTGGGTCCCACCCAGGCATAGTGTGTTCAATTCCTCGGCTGGCTAAGTCTTCCATCACAACACAAGCAACTTTATCCGCTTACTGTGGTGGTAGTTGGAGATTTTCAAATGTTCTCAGGTTATTCGTAACCCGGGAATGTTTGTTTCTTAAATAAAAAATGTCCATTTTGGATTGCCATGGCGACAGAACATTATATGTTTGTTAACGTTGTCCTCTTTAGTGGCAGTTATTTTAGTTTTTACCAGATTTTTTTTTATCTTTGCCGGAAACAGTCAAAGTTTTGTGTGTTACGTATAGCTTTTATTATTTTATGTTATAAAATTTTGGTAATATTGTCTTTTTTGTTCTTAAATCCATTTTGTAATTTTGTGTCTGAATTTATTTTTGTTTTCCTCAATTTTATTTTCAAGTGTTAGACTGTCGAAAGCTTTTATAGCATGGTATTTTTTATTTTATTTATTTATTAAGTTAAAAGAAATAATTATTTTTATAAGCAATAATTGTTCGCCTGAAACACTCATCCACATTGAAAAAATCTCCTGATAAAAAATACATGACGCCAACGGGACACGAACCCGTGTCCATTCGATTTCCGGTCGAAAGCTCTGACCACTGAGCTATGGGGGCTTATTTCTTACCCGAGAAAATATTCAATATATGCTAGTGTTTCATTCAACAATTACTGTTTTTTACATTTTTTCACCTGAGAACAACCAACTTTATTTTATATGAGAAAGGCATTGTAAGTGCTAAATCTCTCACTAGATGGCGTTGATACAAATTGTATACATTTTTTAGGTGGAATACTTGGACTTGTCAAATATTAATTATTATTTTTTTGATAAATTAATGTTTTAAAGACAAGATTTTATTTATGCATAGCACAAAGGATAACAAATATTTTTATAAGCAATAATTGTTCGCCTGAAACACTCATCCACATTGAAAAAATCTCCTGATAAAAAATACATGACGCTAACGGGACACGAACCCGTGTCCATTCGATTTCCGGTCGAAAGCTCTGACCACTGAGCTATGGGGGCTTATTTCTTACCCGAGAAAATATTCAATATATGCTAGTGTTTCATTCAACAATTACTGTTTTTTACATTTTTATTTATTTATTTTTTTATTTTTTATTAGGAGATTTTATCAATGTGGATGAGTGTTTCAGGCGAACAATTATTGCTTATAAAAATAATTGTTATCCTTTGTGCTATGCATAAATAAAATCTTGTCTTTAAAACATTAATTTATCAAAAAAATAATAATTAAAAGAAATACATATTTCGCTTTGTTAACTTAAGTGTACATTGATTAAGACAAAAATAATATATATATATATATATATATATATTTATCCCCTCTCGTACTATGTTGATCTCGCGCGACGGTACGCCAGGTATATGTTGATCCGTTTGCATTTGTTGATCCACCCCGGATATGTTGATCCACTACCCAAGCTGGCATACATATGTAAATCCCTACAGATCAACTTGTGTCATCGAGATTTTGCTGTAAGCCACGCCCATTTTTCGGTCGCATATACATTTTACACGATTTATTTTGTTGATCTATATATTTCTGACAAACTTGACCGCTTGCATGTGTTGTAACTTGTAACCGCCAATTTCGCGCGCGTTGTGGTACTTTTTAGATTCCGTTAGAACATCCATATTCTATGAAAATGACTCTGTACTTAAAGAGGATAGACTGCCTCACGCGTATTTATATTGAAATGGAACTTTCAAAAACGTCAAATCCATGCTTAAAAAATCTTTTGAACTTGATTAAACAAAAATGTAACTTTAATGCATCATTTACTACGTTTCGTGACTTAGCAGGGGTGCCCGGGTTCATGGGGTGAGATTTGTCTAAGTCATTTTATAAGAGAAATTTTGAACATTGATTGAATAAAATTTTATTTTAATGTATCTTTTACCATCTCTCCCGACGTAAGTTTCTTGTAATGATTAAGTTGAAACAAAGCGTAATATCCATAATATGTGCCTATTAAAATTGCGGTGATTAGATTGGTGAGAATTTAATTTTTCAAATTTTAAATTGCAATTGCTGAAAAATTTATTCCAATTTGTTTTTTACTAAACATGGCTAAAGTCATTTCAATCACCGATTCCAACCAACGATGTTTTAGTATATGTTCGTCAATCAACAGGAGCCATAATGTCTGTACATCAGAGCCCTCGAGAATTATTACAATTATGTGTACCGCCGCCCCGGGAGCCATTTATTAGATAACCAATACACCTACCATTAGTCACCGCCAACGATTTAGCGAGATAGTTGTTTATTTTTGTATTTTTTTACATCGTCTCCACACAGGAGGCCCTAAGGAAAATCGTAACCCTCAAGGCCTATGTCATCTTTGTGAATGCTGTGTTGGGGATATTTTGAAAGAAAGGAAGGTCAGTGAGTTCTGGGAAGGAAATAGGTATGGATGGGTGGGTAGTATTCTGGGGGTCAGTGTGTTCGAGTGATAAACATAAGATTCCAACTCTCCTACTGCGTTGCAAGGCGATGCGTTGAAAGAGAATTAATCGATCCGGCCCACCACGCATTTGGTAGGCAAGCGCATCCGCCGCCAAGAACCGAACAAACCTCACCCCATAAACCCGGGCACTCCTGTTAAGTCACCAAACATATCAAACTACTTGAGGTGGCTCTCGACTAGCAATGCGAAGGTCGCGGGTTCAAATAAATTTTATTAAAATTAATTTGCACTATTTTACAATTAGTGTTTGGTGACCATATCTGAATAGCCAGGTTCTCTTCCACCTTCCTCCTCGTCATCTCCTTTGAGGATGCCATAGTCTCACTGGCTCCAGACGGAAATTTTTGTAAGTCTCCATATTCAAATTCGGCGGTATGATTTTTTTATGTGACACCTCTCACTAGAGCGCCCCTGTCTTTACACGTTAAATACATAGAAACTATGTCGCCAACCGGTTGGGCAGCGTTATGAGGCGGGTTAAGGTAGGGGCTGTAGGAATGAATTTATTAATGCTGGTCTTAAAGAGGCGCGAATTATATGGACGAGGAAAAACAGATGCTGATAGCTCGTTCCACATGCGAGCCGACTTACGGTAAAACGAGTCGGAGAAACGACCCGTTCATACATAGATAACATCAACTTTACTGTGAACCTGTGTTCCGCTCGTGTCTGTCGAGTATCACGCACGTGCACGGTGCACCGGGGACCAATGCTGCTAGCTTCTTTTAACAGGCTCTTATAAAATACCTGTAGAATAGACACAGCATACGCACATTTCGTCATACATGATTTTACTGCACATATGCCTCAGGGATTTCATTTCTACAGTATTCTGTCTACTTTCAGCCTTCTTCTGCCAATTCCATGCCTCATTTCCATATATTAGGGTAGGTACCAGCACTACATTGTGGACTGCTAGCTTCGCTTCTTTGGACAGTTTTTAGTTAGCTCCAACCTCGTCCAATCATCCATTAATTACCCATTATAACCAAGAACCCGGCCTCCCCTACTAAGTCACGAAGCGTAATCAGGAGAGATGGTAAAAGATACAGGTTCAAAATTTCCTACATAACATTATTCCTTTTGCCGCCATTTTGGATTTTTATGGTCGAAAGGTATCCCTCAACCAGTTTCTTTCGATCCGGCCCGCCACGCAGTAGATGGGCAAACGCATCCGCCGCCAGGACTTAGACAAACCTCACCCTATGAACCCGTGTACCCCTGCTAAGTTATGATTTTTTTATGGATTTGTTTTTGCGAAATTTTCGTTTCAATCTAAATACGCATACATTTCTTATAAACAATTCAAGAAACACACGTCATTTTGATTTGAAACGGTACCATCTCACAGTCATTTCATGCGATATTCGACTCTAGAGACTAATACTTTGAGTTCAATATCACAAAAGATTACGGAATCACATAAAACCTTGTGATGAACAGTCCACCGATTGCCCCCTTGATTGGTTCATTTACTAAAACCATATATAGGGACACAGATCAACTTTGTCTAATAACTTCTTACCTGGATCAACATACTACGGGAATAGATCAATATATATGAGATCAACAAAATCTTTTGAACTTGATTAAACCAAAATGTAACTTTAATGCATCATTTACTACGTTTCGTGACTTAGCAGGGGTGCCCGTGTTCATGGGGTGAGATTTGTCTAAGTCATTTTATAAGAGAAATTTTGAACATTGATTGAATAAAATTTTATTTTAATGTATTTTTTACCATTTCTCCCGACGTAAGTTTCTTGTAATGATTAAGTTGAAACAAAGCGTAATATCCATAATATGTGCTTATTAAAATTGCGGCGATTAGATTGGTGAGAATTAAATTTTTCAAATTTTAAATTATGATTGCTAAAAAAATTATTCTAATTTGTTTATTACTAAACATGGCTAAAGTCATTTCAAGCTACGATTCCAACCAACGATATTTTAGTATATGTTCGTCAATCAACAGGAGCCATAATGTCTGTACATCAGAGCCCTCGAGAACTATTACAATTATGTGTACCGCCGCCCCGGGAACCATTTATTAGATAACCAACACCCCTACCATTAGTCACCGCCAACGTTTAGCGAGATTGTTGTTTATTTCTTATATTTTTTACATCATATCCACACAGGAGGCCCTGAGGAAAATCGTAACCCTCAGGGCCTATGTCATCTTTGTGAATGCTGTGCTGGGGGAATTTTGAAGGAAAGGAAGGAGAGTGAGTTCTGGGAAGTAAATAGGTTTGATGGGTGGGTAGTAATCTGGGGTTCAGTGTGTTCGAGTGATATACATAAGAATCTAACTCTTCTACTGCGTTGTAAGGCGATGCGTTGAAAGAGGACTAATCGATCCGGCCCACCACGCAGTTATTAGGCAGGCGCATCCGCCGCCAAGCCCCTCACATACCTCACCCCATAAACTCGGGCACTCCTGATAAGTCACCAAACATATCAAACAACTTGGGGAGACCTATGGCAGAAGTGTGGGTTATCAAATAAATGGTTCCCGGGGCGGCGGTACACATACCCTCCTCCCAAATTGTGATAAACTTCTACTTTCAAATGTAAAACATAATTTAAAACGTACCTAAATGACGGCCTCCGTCATCGAGGGGTAAGGCTATCGACTAGCAATCCGAAGGTCGCGGGCTCAAATAAATTTTACTAAAATAAATTTGTACTATTTTACAATTAGTGTTTGGCAACCAGATCTGAATAGCCAGGTACTCTCCCAACTTTCTCCCCGTCATCTCCTTCGAGGTTCACAATATCTTCAGTCTCACAACAACCCCAATTGGGGATGCCATAGTCTCACTGGCTCCAGACGGTAGCAGTTGGGACTCTGGTGCGATATTCATTTTTTTTTTATAATGAAAATAGAAATATTGGTTCAGTATTATAATCAGATAATGATTAATACATCAGTGAATAACATTCATTTAACATGACCACCCAACGAGAGGCTGATTTGTTTCACAGTTTATCCGTCCGTCATTGTCCGTCGAGTATCAAGCACGTGCACGGTGCACCGGGGATCAATGCTGCTAGCTCCTTTTAACAGGCTCTAATAAAATATCTGTAGAATAGACACAGCATACGCACATTTCGTCATACATGATTTTACCGTACATATGCCTCAGGGATCTCATTTCTACAGTATTCAGTCTACTTTCAGCCTTCTTCTGCCAGTTCCATGCCTCACTTCCGTATATTAGGGTAGGTACCAGCACTCCATCGTGGACTGCTAGCTTCGCTTCTTTGGACAGTTTTTGTTAGCTCCAACCTCGTCCAATCATCCATTAATTACCCATTATAACCAAGAACCCGGCCACCCCTACTAAGTCACGAAGCGTAATCAGGAGAGATGGTAATAGATGCAAGTTCAAAATTTCCCATATAACATTATGCCTTTTGCCGCCATTTTGGATTTTGATGGTCAAAAGGTATCCCTCAACCAGTCTCTTTCGATCCGGCCCGCCACGCAGTAGGTATTTTTTATGGATTTGATTTTTGCGAAAGTTTCGTTTCAATCTAAATACGCATACATTTCTTATAAACAATTCAAGCAACATATATTAGGGTAGGTACCAGCACTCCATTGTGGACTGCTAGCTTCGCTTCTTTGGACAGTTTTTAGTTAGCTCCAACCGCGTCCAATCATCCATTAATTACCCATTATAACCAAGAACCCGGCCTCCCCTACTAAGTCACGAAGCGTAATCAGGAGAGATGGTAAAAGATACAGGTTCAAAATTTCCTACATAACATTATTCCTTTTGCCGCCATTTTGGATTTTTATGGTCGAAAGGTATCCCTCAACCAGTTTATTTCGATCCAGCCCGCCACGCAGTAGATGGGAAAACGCATCCGCCGCCAGGACCTAGACAAACCTCACCCTATGAACCCGTGTACCCCTGCTAAGTTATGATTTTTTTATGGATTTGTTTTTGCGAAATTTTCGTTTCGATCTAAATACGCATACATTTCTTATAAACAATTCAAGCAACACACGTCATTTTGATTTGAAACGGTACCATTTCACGGTCATTTCATGCGATATTCGACTCTAGAGACTAATACTTTGAGTTCAATATCACAAAAGATTACGGAATCACATAAAACCTTGTGATGAACAGTCCACCGATTGCCCCTTGATTGGTTCATTTAGTAAAACCATATATAGGGAAACAGATCAACTTTGTCTAATAACTTCTTACCTGGATCAACATACTACGGGAATAGATCTATATATATGAGATCAACATAAGTATGCCAATTTGGGTAGATCAACATACTACGGGAATAGATCAATATATATGAGATCAACATAAGTATGCCAATTTGGGTAGATCAACATAAATTATGCATCCGATTTCCATACAAATTTTGAAAATTTTACTAACAGTATATCAAATGGTTTTTCTGGCAAACTGGCAACATTGATAATTATTGTACCACTGTTGTCAATTCATTCAGATATATTCCATAATAGTAGGGTTGCCATCCGTCCCGATATATCGGGACTGTCACCTTTATTGAGCTATCTGTCCCGACGTCCCGACAAAAGCCTTAAATGTCCCGATTGAAATTACGCAATGCAATGAAACAACAGTTTTGATTCCAAGATTTGAAGAGGAAGCTGTAGCATTTTATAATACAGCTTCCGAGTATCTGAAAAAGTGGTCTGTTTCGTTTGATAAATATGAAGTGTTCGATTGGATGACACTATCTGAAATCCCAGAATGGGGAAAAATCGAAAACACTATTTTATACCTGAATAGTAATGGTGTGAAGACTTTCAGCAATAATCTTTTTGAGCAACATAATTATCTTAAGAGCTTTCTACAGGCTAAGCTTGGTTCGGAAGAATGGAATTCGATCGATTCGGTTGCAGAGAAGTGGCTTTACTTTTTCAAAGAAACTGAAAATCCGGAAAGAAAATGCCTTCTTTTGAAATTATGCGAGTATTTATTTTCTATTCCTGCTCACAACGCCACAGTAGAAAGAGTTTTTTCATTAATGTCGGCCCAGTGGACTCATGAACGAAATCGCCTGCTCCCAGAGACTGTGGAGTCGATTTTACAGTGTCAAGTCAATTATAACATGACTTGTGCAGAGTTCTACAATTATGTTAAAAGGTACCCAGAATTGTTGAGAAAAGCGAAATCTTCTGAAAAGTATGGCCAGCCAAGTACTTCTGTTAGTACCAATTAAAGTAACCTATAAAACAAACATATAAACCTGAAACGTCCCGACGAGACCCTGGCCGAATATGGCAACCCTACATAATAGCCAAGTTATATGGTGTTAAAGGTGGATCAACTTAGTCTAACAACTTCTTACTGGATCAACATAATACGGGAAGAGGACAATATATATATATATATATATATTAATAATTATGGTTTACTACCTAAGTAACATATTTTTCTTAAGTAAGAGCATTTTGATTTTGCTCATTGATCTTGAGGGCAAACAGTTTTTTCTTAAAAATATTTATTCTATTTACAGTTGTCAGGCTATCAGGAAGGAGATTATATATGTGTACACCCTCATGGCCTATGTTTCTTTTACCACACTCTGTCTTTGCTGAATTTGTGTATAATTTATTATGTTGTCTTGTGTGGTGGTCATGTACTTGTGATGTTTTCATAAATGAAGTATTTGTGTGTATGAGGCCATTTTGGATTTTGTGAATTAATAGGCATATGTTATATTCGTACAGTTTTCTAATTTTAAGTAAGTTAGTTTCTTGGTATACTCTTTTGGTGGGGGTATCTGGTCTATAGTTAAAAAGTTTTTTTATAACTTTATTTTGTATTGTTTGAATTTCGTTTAGATATGTGATGTTTGTGTTTCCCCATATTTCTATGGGATAATTTAGATGGGATTGAATTAAACTGAAGTATAATCCCCTCTTTACTTGTATTG
This sequence comes from Hesperophylax magnus, assembly GCA_026573805.1. Classification (NCBI taxonomy): domain Eukaryota; kingdom Metazoa; phylum Arthropoda; class Insecta; order Trichoptera; family Limnephilidae; genus Hesperophylax; species Hesperophylax magnus. The sequence goes on from JAIUSX010000458.1 coordinate 10,120, forward strand.
GTAGAAGATGGGCTATTCTACCAAATACACCAATTAGTGGGATAATTTTTTCTTTTACTTTTTGTATGTGGTGTTTAAAAGATAAGTGTTTATCGATATGAAGTCCCAGGTATTTTTCACTTTCTGAAATTTGTAGGTTTTTTCCTTCTATTTGCAAAGGTTTATGAGACGGCGTTTTTCTTTTTTGTGAACTTAAGATCATGTAATTTGTTTTTTTTTTGTGTTAATAGTTAATGTATTTTTAATTAGCCAGTTATTTAATTTATTTAGATCCAGTTGGGCTTTTTCAAGTAAGTTTTCTAAGTTTTTACCAAAGTAAAATATAGCAGTATCATCCGCGTATAAAAAAAATTCCCCATTTAAGTTTAACTGACAGATATCGTTAATATATATTTGAAACAAGAGAGGCCCTAATATGGATCCTTGAGGAACACCATAATTTATATTATTGTGTTGACTGTTTTTGTTATCTAAGCTGACATATTGCATTCTGTTACTTAAATACGATTTAATGAGTTGGAGAGCAGGGCCGGTTACACCTATTTTTTCAATTTTTTTTAGCAGTATCACATGACTCACGGTATCAAATGCTTTTTGGAGATCTACGAGGATTGCTATAGCGTAATTTCCATTGTCTATGCTGGTTCTTAGTTTGTTTATTAGATCATTAGTTGCCGAAAGAGTATTTGATTTTTTCTGAAACCGTATTGTTTATTATATAGCAGTGATTTGTTTAGCAGAAATTTTTTTAATCTTTCATAAATTACATGTTCGAAAATTTTTGATAGAATTGGTAAAATTGAGATTGGCCGATAATTTGACGTATCCGTTTTTGATCCAGATTTGTATATTGGTATTACCTTCGCAATTTTAAAGCAATCTGGAAAAGTCCCCTCTGTAATGCATTGGTTAATTAGTTTTGAAATAGGGGAAGCCAATATTTCGGACAGATTAAGTATTGTTTTACGTTTTATTGTGTCATAGCCAGCACTTGCATTTGGTTTAAGTGATTTAATAATTCTGTTTATTTCAACCTCCGTGGTAGGTTGAAGATATAGTGATTGATTACTATTATGCTCTAACGTTATTTCGTTAGCTGTATTGTGTGCGGGCTTATTTTTTATGTTATCAGCTAATGAGGACCCAATGTTGCAAAAGTAGTCGTTAAAATGTTTACATATTTCATATTTATTTTTATTTTATTATATTTATAGAATACATGATAATACAACAATACATTTTCTTACATTTGATACATTGAATTACCACACTAGGCGACTGCCTGTCTCGTGGCGACCAATGGTATATAGTTAGTATGTGAGGTCTAGTGTTAACATATGAATTAAATATTTATACATGTTTAAAGTATAAAAAATTATTTTAGAATGAATTATAATGGAAATAGAAAATATAAAAATGTTAAAGTAGAAAGTAGAAGACAAAAAAAAAGAAAAATAAAAAGAATAAAGAAGAAATAAAAATAAAAGAAAAGCAAAAGAAAATAAAATTTAGAAGTCTAAGACATGCTATTATGCAGGAAAAGATCAAATACTTAACTCTCTTTTCTGGTTGTGTAAGTGTACATGCATGTATGAGCGCGTAAATACGCGTGTACACGCATACATCCACACACACACTTATTCATATTTATAGATGCATACATATTCATACAAATATATATGTATACATACATACATACACATATATATATGTATGCATACATACATACACACATATACACATGCCTACTTGTACACAGTTGTTTATTCACTATCTGAGAATGAGAAACAAGTGAATAACACTGTCACAATCATTAATCAAAAAGTCATTAAGCGCCTTTTTGAAAGTGAGATATTTGGTTATTGACTTTATTTCAATTGATAAATTGTTAAATATTTTAGGGGCAAGAAAGTTGAACTGGGACTGTGCCATTGAAGTTTTTGTTGCCGGAATAATATAGTTTTATTGGTTCGAGTATCTTGTGTTATGATTTGAATCGGATATATATTTTTTTGTAAATTTGAATTTAAAATAAGAGGTAACATTTTTTACATATAAGGATTTTATATTAAGAACTTTAAAGTATTTAAATAAGTCCTTCGTGGGTTGTATATAATGTGCTTTGTAGATAGTCCGTATTACCAATTTTTGGGCTTTTATTAGTGGATCTAGTACAGTTTTAGAGCATCCTCCCCAGACAATTATACCGTACGATAAGATTGATTGACACAGGGAAAAGTATACTGTTTTAAGTGTGTTTTTGTTTAGTATATTTCGCAATGCTCTGAAAATATATGCCAGTTTCCTTATACGGCTCGTGGAATTAATTACATGATCTTCCCATCGAAGTTTATTGTCGATTATTACGCCCAAGTATATAATTAAATCTACTCGTTCCAGTGCGTTGCATAGACAGCTAGATATATCCCTACAGGAATGTATTTTTAGTACATGATTAATTGAGGGTTGATTTGGATTATTTGTGCTAAATGTTAGGTATTTTGTTTTACTTATATTTAATGTGAGTAAATTATTATCCAGCCATTGTTTAGTAATTTTCAAGATTAGTTCTGCTCTATGAAAAGTTTCTTCCCATGTTTTACTTTTTATTACTAAGGCAGTATCATCGGCAAAAGTGATTATATTGCCATCAATTTGTAATCTACATAAGTCATTAATGTATATGAGAAAAAGTATAGGACCGAGTACGCTGCCCTGTGGTACACCAAAATTAATTCTGGTAGGTTGAGATGATTTTTGTGATGGTAGCTTAATACATTGCTTTCTGTCTGTCAGGTATGATTTGAACCATTCAAATGCCTTATTCTTTATTCCAATTTTCTGTAGTTTAGCTAGAAGGATTGGACGAGAGACTGTGTCAAATGCCTTAGCCAAGTCCAGAAATATTGCCAGACATTTATCACCTTTTTCTAGGGCTTGTGTTATGTGTGATGTTAATTCTAGAATAGCTGAGTCTGTGCTTAGCCCTTCTCTGAACCCATGCTGGTTTGGCGAGAGAATGTTGTATTTTGTAAGATGGTCGATAAGTCTTTTTTTTACAATTTTTTCTATAATTTTGGACAGTGATGATAAAATGGAGATAGGTCTATAGTTTGAAATATCAGTTGGAGTTCCAGCCTTAAAAATTGGTTGAACCAGAGCAAGTTTGAGTTTATTCGGAAATACGCCTTTATTGAGACTGAGGTTAATGATATGTACTAGTGGTTGATTTATAAAAGGTTCAATAATTTTGAGTATGTTTGAGGATATTTTGTCATGATTACATGAATGGGAGGGCTTTAATTGTTTGATAGTTTGCGTAATTTCAGTAGAGTTGGTGGGGTTAAGTGTGAGTGAATGATTTGTTTCACAAGCAGAGTTTTTGATTTTGTCGGCAAGAGAATTTTCATCGGTTGATGTCTTATTTAAGATTTGTGATGCTAAATTTTTTCCGATATTACAAAAATATTCATTTATATGATTGGTCACAGTGTCAGGGTCGTCTTTTAGGGAGGTGTCTAGTCCGTTGATATTTAATTGATTGTTGGTATTGATTGGTTAGTGTCAGATATTTCTTTAATAATTTGCCAAATTTTTTTATTGTTATTGCCGGCTCTGAACAATTTTTGTTTATAATAGTTTTCTTTAGTGATTTTAATGAGATTGTTACATATGTTTCTGTATTTTTTATAAAATTTTTGAGCTTGTGTATCTGGATTTTTAAGTAAATTTTTGTGGAGCTTGTCCCGTTTTTTAATACAAAAAATTAGGCCATCTGTGATCCATGGTTTCAGTTTTTTATTATTTGAGTTATTCAAAGGGGATTCAACTGTAACAGCCTCAATATGTTTCAATAGTGTTTCAGAAAATGTATTAAATGCAACATTTACGTCTGACGAATTCAGGGTAGAGAGCCAATTTTCCAATTTAATTTTGGAGGTCAATTCCTCGAAATTGATCTTAGTCTTTATTATATTTTCACATGAGGAAATGGAAATGGACTTTTTATTCATGAGGCCAATTACTGTTGAGAAGTGGTCAGTAATGGTTGATTGATATACAATTCCTTTCGCATTTTTTTTTGTTCTTAGGAATATGTGGTCAATACATGATTTAGTCATGTCGGTTACTCTAGTTGGGGCATTAATGTGAGAAACAAGCCCGTGCTGAGTCATCAGGTTTATATAATCGAGTGTCTGTATTGACATGGGCTTGAGTAAGTCTACGTTAATGTCACCGATTACCATTAGTTCTTCATTTAATGTACAGTTCAATAAGGTCACGTCTAAAGATTTTAGGAAGGTTGAAATATTTTGTTCTTTAGGTGATCTGTATAGTGCAAGAATGGTGGTTTGGTTTATTTTAATTTTAAGGCAGTTGGCATTTTCGATGGATAGTTCAGATATAGTCGGGTCTAACTCGGTTTTAACATAGACGATTACTCCATCCGACTGTGTCTTGTTATTTAGTGTATTAGAAACTGTAAATCCTGCAATTTGTTTGTGAGTGTAATTTGATTTGATCCAACATTCAGTTAAAATTATTTTGTCAAACATATTATTTAAACCGGCAAGCGTTATAAGTAGATTATTAAAGTTTTTATCTATGCTGCGAATGTTTGTACAAAGTAATTTTAGTCGTGTATATGGCTTTAATATATCTATACAATTTGATGCAACATTAGTTTCAGAGGTTATTATGTTACCATGGTTTTCGATTTGTATATTAATATCACTCATTTTTTATGACAAAAATTGTTTTCTTATTTTTTTGTATAGTGATAATATTGAGCAATACAATATGAAATAAGACATTTTTTAAGGTTATTATGATAGAAGCAGAGGAATCTAGTTCGGAGTGTAAGAATTTATATTGAGTAGACATATAATTATTATTGCTATGACTCATATAAAAAGTTGCCAGGAAAGTAGTGATAATTAGATTATATACTTGATTCTCAAAAGATATTAAAAGACTTGAGATTGGAATAAGGATGGTAGTAATTGTGTGTGTTTCAGAATGTTTTAGCTGTAAGATAAGATATTTAATACATATTTTAGTTGTTTTTATGATAGAGCTAGGAGAGCAATAATTAGAATAGTTAGTATATTGATGGAAATATTTAAAGTAAATGTACTTCAATTTCTTTTTGTTAAAAGTTACAAAAAAAAAAAATTGTTGGTGATAAGTAGAGCACTAGTGATGTTATATATACTAATTACAACATAAGTAAGCTGGATGATAGTATGTTTTATATTGGTTAGATATAGTTTTACTGTAAGAATGGGATTACATAATATAAACTCACTAATTGTGTTAAAAATGGATGAGCTTGATAGATTAAAGAAAAATACATTATATCTCATGTAGGGTATCCTGATGGTGGTGTGATTCATAAAACAAAAACAAAAACAATTCATCGAAAAATAAGAGACATATAGATAATATAAATTGTTAAAACAGGTATTTGTAAAAATAAAAATGGGACAATTTAAATTCATCAAAAAATATGAGACATTGAGATAATCAAAATAGTTAAAAGAGATGTATCTACAAATTAAGATGGAATAATTTAAGTTCATCGACAAATAAGAGACATTGAGATAATCGAAAAAATTTAAACAGATATTTATAAAAATAAAAATTGAACAATTTAAATTCAACGAAAAATAAGAGACATTGAGATAATTGAAAAAATTAAAACAGGTATATATAAAAATAAAATTGGGATAATTTAAATTCATCGAAAAATAAGAGACATTGAGATAAACAAAATAATTAAAACAGATGTGTATAAAAATAAAAATGGAACAATTTAAATTCATCGAAAAATAAGAGACACGATAATCAAAATAGTTAAAACAGATATCACGATTTAAAATAATAATGCATAGGAAATGGTTGAAACAATTATTATAATTATAGTTCATGCGACAGTTAAGAGAATTATAGAAGACTTTAGTTATTTGGAGAAGTAGAGTTTTTAAAATTAATAGTATAGTAATTACCAAGGGATGTAAAGAAATGAATAAATATACCACATTACCACGTAATTGATTTAAGTAAGATAATTTTATTTGATGATATGATAGGATTAGGATTATCATGGAAATATAAGGAGTTAATTTAGTTGAAATTATTTTATAATTTAAAACAATTGAATGTATCACATGTATCATACGACGTAAAGTAATTAAGAAATTAAAAATATTTAAGTAAATTAAGTTTGGTATAATAATTCGATAAATTAACACAGTGGAAATAAATGGATGAATTGGAATAATTGTAGAATAGAATATAGAATAGAACATAGAATATATATACAAAATAATATTTGAGTGATTTAAAATGATCAGATAAAGGGGAATTATGGAGCAAGTTACGATAAAAATTTGAAGCAAGTTGATAAGTTTAGTAAGATTATTAATAATTATAGATAGATTTGTGATGTGAGCAAAGTTGACTGAGAAAAGAAAATAAATAAAAATTATTGATTTATTACAGATAAGCAGATTAGTTAATGGATTTTTTTTGTTGACTTCCAGTCACATTTTTTTAATATCCGATTCATACGAGATTCTAAGGATTTTAGAGTCCTCAGACTTGCGAACATACACCTGACCATTTTTCGTCCATGCGAATTTATAGTTTTTTATTTTTGCCTGTTGTTTTGTTTGAGCCAGGAGGAATTTTTTTCTTGAAGTCAGGTGGTCGGATATATAGATGGGTGTACTGTGACCCACCTGAGTATGTGGTAGTCCTATGGATGAAGCAGTAATTCGGCCTTTGGTTTTAATGTGTTCTTTTAGTTTAGCCAGGAATAAATTAAATAAGTCATATAAGTTAAATAATATCAAATAAATTTATTTGAGATTATTTCATTATTGATTATTATCTTGTTACAAGATTTGTTGAGAGTTTTTGACTTGTTTGTTAGTATGGTATTAATTAGAATCCATGTTTTCTTTGAATCATTTTCGCAATTTTTAAAGAGGGTGGTGTAGTGTTTTTGTTTTAAAGTTTTTTTTTTTTAGTAATATTATTACGTATATTTATGAATTCTGTTTTTAATGGTACGCTTTCCGGTTGTTTTTTTAGTTTAAGGTGTAATTTATTTCTTTTATTAATTAGTTTTAAAAGGTCTTTGGTTATCCAATCCGGGTGAAATTTTGTGTACTATTGGAGTTTATTTTATTTTTGAGGTAGTTTACAAAGTTGTTAAAATTTGATATCGAATCCTCATTTACGTTGAAGTGAAAGGGATTCTGAAGGACATCCTTTTTTAGGTTATCTAAGTTAATACGTTTATATTCAAACGAAGGCGTTTTGGATGAAGTGTTACTGTATGTGTGAAGGACATCCAGGAGTAGTATATTATGATCGGATATTGCATTATCGCAGTTTGTTAGTGAGTACGAAAGTGTGATGTCGGAAAGTACATTATCTATGATTGTGTTAGTATTATCTGTAATGCGCGTCGCGTGTTTGTTGTTTATTTTGTTCAGGATGCTATAATTATTTAATCTAATTGTGTCTGTGTACTTAAGTGTTTGAGTATTTGTTGAGTCAAGTAGATTTATATTAAAATCTCCAAAAATAATACATCTTTTGTGTGCTTCAAGTTGGGGGCTAAGTTTATCCAAAAAGTCTTGATAATTAGTACTAGGTTTTTTATACACTACGCCTATGTTTAAATTAAGTTTGTTTATATGTATCCACAGGAAGTTGTTGTCGGAGTCGTACACGTTGTTGATTACATTAAAGTCCATGGTATCTTTGATAAATATTGACACTCCACCTCCAGCTCCTTGTGGGCGGCAGGATGCTTCATGCCGGTAACCTTCTAGATTTACGTACTTTACTTCCCCTTCTTTCAGCCATGTCTCACTCATCAGAATAATATTGAAACTGGAATTTGTGGATTTAGGTAGACATTCTATATCTTCAATTTTACCTTTTAAACTTCTTACATTAAGGTACATGAATGACAGAGAAGTTTGACCTTTTGAAGTACATGGAGGTTTATATTGGTCCATTTTTTTAATTCTAATGTGTTTCTTTATTTTTGTTTTCTTCTCGTCTACCTGATTATGTTGTTTCCGTTCTCTGCTTCCGGATCCCAGTTTTTTGGAGTCTGCGTGTATTTGCTGTTTAATGTACTTTCAGGGCGATTTCTTATTTCATGGTATGCTATTTGGTCAGTGAAACTAGCATGTTTAAACATTTTTTTTTTTTTTTTTTAAAAAGAAAGACAAATATTCCCGGGTTACGAATAACCTGACAATATTTGAAAATCTCCTACTACCACCACAGAAAGCGGAAAATGTTGCTTGTGTTGTGATGGAGGACTTAGCCAGCCGAGGAATTGAACACGGTACGCCTGGGTGGGACCCAAGCGCGATGTCAACTCGGCCACCGACCGGTCATTAGAACTAACATTAGAACTATTTTTTTAATTTCATAATTCAGCTTGGACACATTAAGGTATCTGTTTTCTGTGACTGGGTGTATAACCATGTTTGTGTGTTTAAGATTTTGTATTATATAGTGGAGATTACTTAACAGATTTGTCGGCGATTTATCTTGTTTACCTGGGCACAGAATAACGGTATCCGTTTTCGTTAAGTTTTTGCTTTCATGAAGCACATTTGACATAAAATTATCAATCTTCTCAAAATTTCTCAAAATATTAGAACCATTCAAAAAAACTTTGACAATTTTGCAGTATTTTTACAAGACCTTAACACTCATTTCGATATTATTATTTTAAGCGAATGTTGGATAGACGAAACTTTCACTGACATTAACATATTAGGATATACGACTTTCCACACAACTACTAAACTGAACCAAAATGATGGGATCGTTATCTTTATTAAGGACTCGCTGAACTCTTCTCTATCGGAAATAAAATTAACAGAAGCAAATTGCGTTAAAATATCTCTAGGAACAGATTTATCTATTTTTGCTATTTATAGGCCCCCATGCTACAAAAACATATCACCTTTCCTAAATTCTTTACAACAACTCATGGAAAACAATAAAAATACTCAACAACTCATCTTAGCAGGAGACATAAATATAAACCTTCTTAACTGTAAACCCAAAACTAACAAATATCTAAATCTACTAGCTCACTATGGCCTTCAGTCAACCATAAATTCTTCGACAAGAACCTCACTAGAGTCAAAATCCTGTATTGATCATATTTTTGTTAAAACAAAAAATAAAACCATCTCATCCACTATTCATTCCACCGTTACTGACCATTTCACCACCACACTTGGTATGCGATTGAAAAATGAAATAAAACGTAAAATATATACCAATACGTCACAGCATATCATAGATTTCAAAGCACTTAGCTCTGATATAAGTCACGAATCTTGGATTACAACTCTAAAAGAAACGGATCCAAATAAAGCGCTAAATGAATTTCTATTAACCCTGAATACGTTTACCACTAAACATACTATAATAAAAACACGTAAAAACACTACTCACAAAACACTTCAAATTAAACCATGGATTACAGCAGGGATAGTAAAAAGTATACACAAACGGAATATAATGCATGCAAGAGTAAACAAAAACCCAATGGACAGTAAACTAAAACACAATTATTTATTATACAGAAACCTATGTAATAGACTAGTAAAGCAGGCGAAACATGAGTTCTACAGGAAAGAAATAGATAATGCCGGAGGAGACACAAAAAAGATATGGAGAGTTATCAAAGATGCCGCTTATTCAAAACCTAAGAACAGTACTTCTATTAATAAATTGTTAGTCGATGGGGAAATCTGTTTAACACAAAACGAACCCAAAAAAATTGCAAATCACATTAATTATCATTTTTCCAACGTTGGCTTAGATTTAGCGGAAAAAATACTTACAAAGAACCACACGACAGAAGAGCTACTTGTCAAAGAAAGTTATTCCTTGCGACCAAATCATTCCTTTAACATTTATAAAATAAATAAAAAAGAAATTAACGAACTCATTCTTTCTCTCAAAACTCATTGTGCACCTGGCCCGGACAACATATCTAACCAAATCCTGATTAAACTACGAGAATATATCGGTATACCTCTCCTACATATATTTAATCAAAGCTTCTTCCAATGTGTTGTACCTGACAAACTTAAAATTGCCAGTATTATCCCGATCCACAAATCTGGAGACAAAACGTTAATCTCCAACTACAGACCTATTTCACTACTTAACTCTCTATCAAAACTCCTAGAAAAAGCAATGAAAAAAAGACTGCTATCCTACCTCGATAAACACAACTTACTATCAAGTCATCAATTCGGTTTTCGGGCAAAAATGGGCACAGATCAGGCAATTTCTGAATTAACCAATTTCATTGTAAAACATGTAGATAAGGGATCTAAAGTAATTGGAGTTTTTCTAGATCTGGCTAAAGCCTTTGACACCATCTCTCATGATATGCTATACGAAAAACTTAAAAATATTGGCATCAATGGGAAACCGCTCAAATGGTTCATCAGTTATACAAAAAATAGGAAACAAATAGTTGAACTTAATAAATGCTTGAGTGACACAGCAGAAATAAAGTACGGAGTGCCTCAGGGTAGTGTCTTAGGCCCTATTCTTTTTCTTATCTATATTAATGGTCTCACTGATATTAAAATTCCAACACTCTGCTATAATGTGATCAGCTACGCAGATGATACTGTACTTCTTTTTAAAGAGCAATCTTGGGAAAAGGCATTTAAGAGCGCCGAATTTGGTATGAGGGAGATAAAAAAATGGCTCGACAAAAATCTTCTTACCCTAAACACCTCGAAAACCAAATTTCTAACATTCAGTAAAACAAATATTGGGCAACCAAAAACCGTCCCGCTTTTACACCTGTATCCATGTACTACATCACAAACCACAAACTGCGACTGCGAAAAAATTGAACATTCGGATAATATTAAGTATCTTGGTTTAACAGTGGATTGCAAACTAAAATGGGAACTTCACATAATTTCACTTGCAATGAGAATCCGGAAACAAATATACATTTTTAAAACGATTAGAAACATTATGTCACTTAAACTACTAAAAAATGTCTACTTTTCCCTTTGTCAAAGCATTTTAATTTATGGTATATCGGCATGGGGTGGTGCCGCAGACACATACATCAAGCTACTTAATACAGCTCATAAAGCACTTATTAGAACTATGTTCAAAAAACCATATCTTTATCCCACTGAAAATCTTTTAATTAAAAATAAAATACTTGATATCAGGAAGCTATTCATAAAAAAAATTATCCATACAAATTGCATAAAATCGTCACCTTCACACATATCTCACTCCCAGAACACTAGAGCTAAATCTAACAATCATTTACAAGTGCCAAAAATTAAATCCACTCTTGCTAAAAAACATGAATCTTACCTCGCACCTTCCATATTCAATATTTTCTTAAAAGAAACACAACATACAACTCAAACCAACAGAAAATGTACATATAAATACTTTAATACGTGGCTAATGAACAAAAAAAGAAATTGCATTAACAAATTACTTGCAAACCTTCCATGCTAATTTTTTTATGACATATTAAAAAAAAAAAAAAAAGAATTTTCATATAAATAATTACATATGTATGTAATAATTTATATTTAGATTATTTTATCTAGATAATCTTTTATTTTTTAATTACGTTTCTTTTTCCTATATTTTGTATTTTTATTTATTTACTTTGTATTTTTATTCATTTTTATTATTATTGATATATGTAATGGTAGATACTGCTACCCGGCTCAGAACAGATATTGTCTAGTGAGTCGGGTAGCACACATAATTTGTAAACAAATATTGATGTCAATAAACGCCCCGGTTACCGGCACTTTAAAAAAAAAAAAAAAAAAATCGTAGCATCCGGATAAATGTGACTACAGCATTTTACACGAATCGGTAGTTTTTTTTCAATTTTTCTCCTCAGACGTTTACCCTGTTCATCACCAAATATCATAATGTTTATTTCTTTTTCTTCCTCCAAAGGCGGACCTTTATTGATAGTGTATTTGTCCAAAACTTGTATTTACCGTCGGAGTTTTTTGTTTTCTTTGTACGCTTGTCTAACTGGTCTGTTAGTGATATTTTGTGCATGTTAAAAAAAAATTTTCGGTCAAAAATGTAGTTTAGTAGTGTCTTAACATATAATTGGCGTATATCTATTACGTCACAACTGTTGAATATTTGCTCTGTATGAGTCAGTCTATGTTTTTTTTTTTAATATTACCTTTCAGATCGGTTTCTGTGCGATTTCTAATGAATCGATAGACCAGTTTGTTGCTCTTCTCTAAGCATTTATTCCATATTTTATAAATGATTGGCAAAGTAACAAGTATATTGTTTTCAATTGTTTTTTTTATATATATTTCTTATGTTTACAAAAATATGTATTGTTTTGAAGAGTTTATTTGTGATTTGTTTGATGTGACCATACCCTACGATCACAGAAGCCGCCAATGCTTACAATAAGTGCTCGATTCCTCAAGTTTCCACCTCATCCTCATTCGTTAAAAACACATATTGAAGGAAGAAAACATCATTCCAAATAATTTTTTTTTTATATTAACTCCACACAGGAGGCCCTGAAGAAAATAATTTCCCTCAGGGCCTATGTCATCTTTGGGGATGCTGTGTGGGGGGTCTTTTTGTGGAGAGGAAGGAGTCAACATGGGTCTTGAAGAGTCCCATGTTGTAGGAGGGAGGAAACACAGAGGCCGGAAGTTCGTTCCACAGCCGAGCTGTTGAACTTAAGAACGAATCGTAGAAGCGACCCGTTCTCATGTGGCAAATGTCAACCGTGTACAAACGTTGGGCGCGCGTTTGGCGTGTATCCCGACTACGCACCGGTGCCGAAGGGATCAATGACGCTAGTTCCTCAGAGCATTTTCCATTGTAATACCGATAGAACAAGGACAGCATACCAACCTGACGCCTGTGCTCTAAAGATTGCAGTCCGTTTGTTAAGATTGGGGAATCTATCAAACGGACCGCCCGTTTCTGCACAGAGTCGAGGGTTTTTTTCAGGTATTTAGGGGCTCCGGACCAGAGATGGCTGCCAAATTCGACAGTAGGGCGCACTTGCGATTTGTACAGGGTCAGCAGTTGTGTACTATTAAAGTATCTGCGGGCCCTGTACAGTACGCCCAGCTTCTGAGAGGCCAACTTTACTCTGGCTTCGATGAAGCCCCCGTACCTGGAGCTATTGAATTAAAACAACAACTCCATGCTGAAAGTACTCGAGAGCAAATGCCTATTCCTTCTGAAGCGGACATTCGGGGTCGTTCTTATTAATTTTCTTAAATTAACCTTGAATTCTCTTCACTTATTTCTCACTTCTGCAGGGTTAATCAATGATTTATTTTATTGTTTCTAGTTTAAGCTTTTTTTAACCGAGTTTAACATCGATGATTAATGTAAGCACATGTTGTTTTATAGCTTGCATTATTGTGGAGACTATTACCGTCAAGGAGGAACTCGGACGCCGAGAAGATAATGATGGGGGATTCTCTTGTATGGAAGTTGACATAGACCTGCCGGATGTAAAAAAAGAATGCTTAGAACGCTTTGAAAGAATTGTCGAGTCCGGTAAAAACACTTTTTTTAAATGAAATTTAACAATTCTGCAATCGTATTTTGTTATCAATTGCTGTGCTTTCTTACGCCAAGTGTAGATATTAAGTCGTTTTAAGCCTTTATAATATACTATTTTTTTTTTCGACAGATCTCAAGACGCATCCATTGGAAAAACAATTATCTTTTCCTCATTGTACCTACTCCCATTCTCATAAGTCGAATTTTAAAAGGCAATTACGAACCCATACTGAAAAAAAACATTTTTCATGTTCTGAATGCACCCATTCATTTTATGTAAGTGGCAATCTGAAGAGACACATGATGACTCACAGTGGAGAGCAACCTTTTTCATGCTCTGAGTGCAACTATTCATTTTCTCAAAGGGACGCTTTGACGAGACACATGCTGACTCACAGTAGAGAAAAAACTTTTTCGTGTTCCGAGTGCCACTATTCATTTTCTCAGAAGGGTCATCTAAAGAGGCACATGCTGACTCACAGTGGAGAAAAACCTTTTTCATGTTCCGAGTGCAATTATTCTTGTTCTGGAAGTGGCCAACTGAAGTACCACATCCTGACTCACAGTGGAGAAAAGGCTTTTTCATGTTCCGAGTGCAATTATTCATGTTTTCAAAGTGGCATTCTGAAGAGGCACATGCTGACTCACAGTGGCGAAAAACCTTTTTCTTGTCCCGAGTGCAACTATTCACGTTCTCGAAATGACAATCTAACGAAGCACATGCTAACTCACAGTGGAGAAAAACCTTTTACATGTTCCAAATGCAATTATTCATGTTCTCAAAAGGGCTCTCTGACGATCCACATGCTGACTCACAGTGGCGAAAAACCTTTTTCATGTTCCGAGTGCAATTATTCTTGTTCTGGAAGTGGCCAACTGAAGTACCACATGCTGACTCACAGTGGAGAAAAAGCTTTTTCATGTTCCGAGTGCACTTATTCATCTTATCTAAGTAGCAGTCTGAAGAGCCACATGCTGACTCACAGTGGGGAAAAACCTTTTTCATGTTCCGAGTGCAACAATTTATTTATTCGAAAGGGCGATCTTAAGAGGCACATGCTGACTCACAGTGGAGAAAAAGCTTTTTCATGTTCCGAGTGCAATTATTCATGTTTTCAAAGTGGCAATCTGAAGAGCCACATGCTGACTCACAGTGAAGAAAAACCTTTTTCATGTTCCGAGTGCAACTATTCATGTTCTCGAAAGGTCTATCTAAAGAGGCACATGCTGACTCACAGTGGCGAAAAACCTTTTTCTTGTCCCGAGTGCAACTATTCATGTTCTCGAAAGGGCAAACTGGCAATCCACATGCTGACTCACAGTGGTGAAAAACCTTTTTCATGTTCCGAGTGCAACTATTCATGTTCTCGAAAGGACAATCTAACGAAGCACATGCTAACTCACAGTGGAGAAAAACCTTTTACATGTTCCAAATGCCATTACTCATGTTCTCAAAAGGGCTCTCTGACGATCCACATGCTGACTCACAGTGGCGAAAAACCTTTTTCATGTTCCGAGTGCAACTATTCATGTTCTCGAAAGTACAACCTGGCGATCCACATGCTGACTCACAGTGGTGAAAAACCTTTTTCATGTTCCGAGTGCAATTATTCTTGTTCTGGAAGTGGCCAACTGAAGTACCACATGCTGACTCACAGTGGAGAAAAAGCTTTTTCATGTTCCGAGTGCACTTATTCATCTTATCTAAGTGGCAGTCTGAAGAGCCACATGCTGACTCACAGTGGGGAAAAACCTTTTTCATGTTCCGAGTGCAACAATTTATTTATTCGAAAGGGCGACCTTAAGAGGCACATGCTGACTCACAGTGGAGAAAAAGCTTTTTCATGTTCCGAGTGCAATTATTCATGTTTTCAAAGTGGCAATCTGAAGAGCCACATGCTGACTCACAGTGGGGAAAAACCTTTTTCATGTTCCGAGTGCAACTATTCATGTTCTCGAAAGGTCTATCTAAAGAGGCACATGCTGACTCACAGTGGCGAAAAACCTTTTTCTTGTTCTGAGTGCAACTAATCATGTTCTCGAAAGGGCAAACTGGCAATCCACATGCTGACTCACAGTGGAGAAAAACCTTTTTCATGTTCCGAGTGCAACTATTCATTTTCTCGAAAGAACCATCTGACAAGCCACATGCTGACTCACAGTGGAGAAAAACCTTTTTCATGTTCCGAGTGCAACTATTCATGTTCTCGAAATCGCGATCTAACGAGGCACATGTTCTGAGTTTAAATATACATTTTCTCGGAAGAGCTATCTGACAAGACACATGCTGACCCACCGTTAAAGAAAACCTTTGTCTCGTCTCGAGTGAATATAATAATTATCTTTTGTGACGAGCCACATGCTGACTTACAATTAAATTTGATTGCTCTTCACGGAACCCCGGGTAGCATCACCACGGACCATGGTCGTCAGTTCGAGAGTTGTCTCTTCAAAAAACTCGCAGAAAAGTTTGGAATCAAACACAAAAGTACTACTGCGTATCACCTACAGGCGAACGGGATAATAGAGAGATGGCATCGCACGCTCAAGGCATCCCTCATGACATGTGGTGACCGGAACTGGATCAAAAATCTCCACCTCATATTGCTCGGGTTGAGATCGACTGTTTGTGAAGAAATAAAAAGGTTCGCCTGCTGAACTCACCTATGGCGGAACACTAAGGCTACCTTGCGATTTCTTCACTGAAACCCCCCGTGAGAAACTCGACACGTACGTAGGACGTCTACAAAGGAAGTTCGAGCATATTAAATCGACTC